>JAQQSY010002984.1:0-13298 GCA_028646535.1 Procyon lotor
GCGCCTGGGTGGCTCAGTCGTTAAGCGTCTGCCTTCGGCTCAGGTCATGATCCCAGAGTCCTGGGATCGAGCCCCGCATCGGGCTCCTTGCTCCGCAGGAAGCCTGCTTCTCCTGCTACCATTCCCTCTGCTTGTGTTCCCTCTCTCACTGTGTTTCTCTCTGTCAAATAAATAAAATCTTTAAAAAAAAAAAAAAAAAGAAGTCTTCACATTTCTTTCATGTACTATGGATTCCTTTATCACACACACACACACACACACTAGGAACGTCCACTTAATGTTGGTAATGGTTGTTTCTGGGTGAGAGAATTAGGAACATTTTTCTTGCTTTCCTCTTTACACTGTTCTATATTGCCTGATGTTTTTCTACAAGCATACACTATTTTGAATAAAAACAATTACAATAAATAATTATTCTAAGGGAAAAAGCTAAGCACAAGAACTGTGGTGATTTTGCTCTCTAGTTACTGGGAGAACATGGCTGCCCTGAGTCTGACCGTCCTGTCCTTACAAACAGTTGTGTGTGGCTGGGGCCTAGGGCCCATCACTTCGGAATGACACTGCCTGGTGCATCCCACTTACTCTAAGTGAATATTGTCTTCCTGTTGCCATAGCTCCTCAGAGACCAGGGCACAACTTGTGATTACCTTTGTCATAAAAACAGTTTTTTCCTAACAATTATTTACCCATCATAAACTAGAATCATCTGGGGTCGAGGACTGATGTGGAGTCAGAGAGCCCACTTGGGTGACAGCCTCTCTCCCCACCCCAGCCCCATATGCCATATGGAAAACGGATGTTCTCATTTCTTCCCGAACACCAAAGAGTGACTCATTTGAAATAATGACGTATGCAGCTCATGATTTATCGTGGGCTAGGTCTTCATGCCGCCTTCGAAGCAGATGTGACTGGAAAATGACCTCAGAATAATATGCCCCTTCCAAATTAAGGATTCTATGAGCTCACTGAGGCTAATGCCCTCATTTCCTTCAGTTTTTGAAGAAGCTAGTGTGTCTGGGAATAGGTGGAATGCATCCCTCTAAGAGCTGTGGAGATTGGCTGCAGCAAAATGGACAAGTCAATGACCAGATGGTCGTGTTCACTGAGCTCTGGCCGGGCCATTGTGCTGTGGGGAGGCAGCCCCGATGGCATGATTTCTGATTACAGGAAGGAGCTTCCCCGCTGGGGAATTAAATGCTACAGCCATAGCAAAATACCCAACCCTCCAAGGCAAGGCACACAATGCCCTCTGAGATGTGAATTTCTTTCATAAGGACTGAAGCCATTAATAGCCGGTGAGCCTGGCCAGACCCGGATTAATCAGGGAAGTGCAAGTAACTGTTTATTCCTTCATGTTGCAGTGTAATGTGACTCCCCACGGCATGTCATCAAGGCTCTGAGTGGTGCTTCTGAAGTGCCAAATGGCCTTTAGCCTTCACCTCGGCTCTTCTGGAACTTTCCCCTGCTTTCTCTCCCTTCTCAGGTCATGTTCGCCAGGAAGCTCCCTGAACTGGAGACTGAAGTACACGACATTTATCAGGGAGAGCTTTGGGGATCAACACTTGTGGATGGGAGAAGTTGGGCTACAAAGGCAATCCGAAGAAAGACCACATAATTGTCTCGAATAAGAGCAACGGGACCAGGCCTTTACCCCCCCACATCAGCCACACACTGGATGTGGGATGCCCCCAGGAGAAGGGGGGTGACCGTGGTGAGGCAGCCTTCTATCCCAAGGACAGCTGCCAGGTTAGGGGACTCAGCTGTGAGCCATCTACCATGCATTGTCCCAGCCTGAGGGGGCACCCTTTTCTGTGCTTGCTTATTGGGCTGATACCCATCTATCTGGGGGTTTCTCAGCATCTTGAAAGGATTCTATGTAGCTTGGTGCTCTTCCTCAGTGGACTCTTATCATGTGAGAGGCCCCTGTTTCCCACTCCCTGGTCACCCCACAGGTGAGTGAGAATCATCTTAACATCCCTCTTGCAGATATGTCCCAGCAAGTGGACCCAAATTCCAGTGGCCACACCTCAGTACCCACTAGAAGAACCCTAACCTTAGCAGATGATCACAAAGAACTCATCTGTCAGTTATTTCTGTTATCTGGGCAGCACTGTGTCTGGGGTTAAATAAAAACTCAACCAGAAAGGCTATGATGATTCCTTTGCTACCAAGTAGTGAATATTAGAATCAAAAGGAATTCCAATCTAGAGCGCATCTTGATGGGAGGGGTTAGTCTTACCAAAATTTAAACTGAAATTCTTTGTTTCAAATCCTATACATAATCCTGTTTATAGATACGGCACACAGATGGAGGTAACATGGTTGTAGAGGAAAGAGCCTTGGACTAGAGAGGTGCTTCCTTTCCAGAGGCTTCAATTTCTTTAACTATAAAATGAGTATATTATATTAAATCACGTCTAAATGTTAGTCCATCTCTACTAATCCATGAGGTTCTCTTAGATCTATGATATGCAATGAAAACTTTCGGCAACACTATTACCAGAACAAATACCCGTGTTACAGATTGCTTTATTATACCCCAATTAATTCAGCAAACATCATCGTCTGCCCAGGGGCTGCTGGGCTACCCAAAGGAACATAAGGATGAGTAAGACTCAGACTGGTCCTTGAGGTTCTTCCAGTCTAATGAGAGGGCTTAGACAGCAGGCAAATGACCTTGAAAGTAGGACCAAGATTATTTCCATAAGGAAGCATAGACACCAGTTTTTTTCTTGTTGTTGTTTGTTTTGCTTTTTGTTTGCTTTTTGGGAGGAGATCAAAAAAAGGGAAATTACATTGTTGGTTAGGCATAATGAAGAAAATTTCATGGATGAAGTGGCATTTGATATTGTCTTAAGAACCTGAGGCAGGGGGGCGCCTGGGTGGCTCAGTCGTTAAGCGTCTGCCTTCGGCTCAGGTCATGATCCCAGGGTCCTGGGATCGAGCTCCACATCGGGCTCCCTGCTCAGCAGGAAGCCTGCTTCTCTCGCTACCCATTCCCTCTGCTTGTGTTCCCTCTCTCGCTGTGTTTCTCTCTGTCAAATAAATAAAATCTTTAAAAAAAAAAAAAAAGAACCTGAGGCAGGGAAAAGAATTTTAGGTGTGGGCCTGATGCATGGAAAGGGCTAGGGTGGGGAGATTATGGGAGCTGCTGGGGCAATTTGTTTGCTGCTTTGGTTGAAATGGTGTGTTCACATGAAGGGTATTAGCAGATCAGGTGGAGGGCAGTTTGGAGATTGCAAAGGTCCTTAGATAATAGGATTTGGTTTTCATTAACTAGACAAGGATTTTTGTGAACAACAGGAAAACACGATGTGTTTTGTTTTGTGTTTTTAAATCTCTCTTCAGATTTGATTATTTCAGTTGATCTGAATTCAATTCACTGCCTCTTTCTTCTATGGTCTCCAACATCTTGTTAAGCCCTCTGGTGAGTATTTCATTTCAGATATTGTCCTTTCTAGTTCTAGAGTTCCCTTTTTAAAAAATAATTTCACTTTCTCTGCTGAGAATTGTCATCTGTTCACTCATTACATCCAATTTTTCCTTTAAATCACTGAACATGTTGGTGTTAAATGTCCTAAAGTCTTTGTGAATTCCAACACTTTTGTTGTCTTGGGGTGTTTCTATTTTCCTACTACTTTTCCGGAATTATGAGTCACATTATCCTTCTTATGTCTGGTAGAGGTTTTACTGTATGCTGGACACTATAATGATTTGTTGTAGAAAATGTGCTTCAGAAGAGTGTCAGGTTTCAGTATAGGAAGTGTAAATTACTGGCATAATTAATTAATAGCAATTACTTGAGACTGTCAGGCTTGACTTCGTTCTTTATTAGGGCACATCTATTTAGCTTTTTCTCTTTAGTCCTAATGCATGATCCTTATACCTAAGGCATGGGCTGTGGGGATGTCATTTGATGGCCTAAAGTTCTCAGTGAGGCTTCTCTACCCTGGTTGTGCCAGCACTCTAAAATTTCCCAGCTCTGTGAAACTTTTGAGCTCTGTTCAGCATCATAACCCTGTAGGAGCTGCTTTCTGCTAGGTAGTGTTGAGTCTTGGCCAAGGACCCATGGGGAACCCTCATGCCATTTTATGGGGTTCCCTTCATTGTAACTCTTTCTTATATGGTATCTTGTCCTACAAATTCTAGATACATTATCAGTCCCAAAATTCCTGTATCATCTGCTTTTTCATCTCAGTGAGATGGCCTCTCTGCTTGGCCTCACTGTGGTCTAGAAAGTGGCTCCCAGCAGAAAGCTGGGTAATGAATGTGTTTCTCCTCTCAAGGATCACAGTCCTGTGTTTTTTGTTGCCCAATGACTGAAAACAGTTGAAGTTGCCTCCTAGATCTGTCCAGTTCTGAAGTTCCTTTTGGTGGGCCAGGACACAGGAAAATTAGTTTGATGGTGACCTTGCAGGACAGCTGTGAATGATGAGACACTGGAGATGGGTATATGAAAATAAGATCCTAAAGTAGGGTAATGGCAATGGAAACAAAAAAGAAGCATCTAGAAAACTGGATGGAGGGGGCAAGCTGGACAGAAGAAAATGTTTCAGAGGTTCTAAGACTTTTCTCTACTCTTTTACCATCATATGTTTGTCCAAGAATCAACTGAAGTTGAACTAGACTGGTTGATAAAAGGGACCAAGAACATGGTAATTCTTTGAAATAATGCTTTCCTACGAATGGGACACAGAAGATTGTCAAGATCCTTGCACTTCTCAGCTCTCTCCTGAAAAGCATAATAAAAATTCTAGGGTCAGAAAAACAGAATTCAAGGAGCCTCTCTGTGTAAGAGACTGTCCCATCCAAGACTTCTTACTATTATCACTCAGGAAAGTTGATGAAGAAAAGTAACACTTGTGACTCACCAATTCCTTCACCACCTCCTTATAAGATTCTTCAGTTACAGCAGCCCAGAGAGCACAGGAAGCGTTCAAAGGCATGAATGCTGTGCCTTGGACCATGTTCTCTTCAGAACAGGAATCCCATTCCAGAACTAGCAGGACGATGGTAGTGTGCAGGGCAGATAGTCATGGATTGAGACGTAGGATACGTAGCCTGAAATTTCTGTTTATCATTTGAATGGTTAATGACTTAATGGAATTTCACAGATTTTCTGAAGCCAACCTGCCCTCTCTCTTCCAAGTTTGGAGACCCTGCTAGCTTTGGGTAAGTGTGGCCTCTGCCTCATCCATATGGCCATCCGCCCAAACTATACCTGGAAAAAGATTCCCTACCAACTCCTCTTGGCAAACTTGTGAAACATATGCTTTGTCTTTCCATCCCAGTCAGTGCCTTCCTCATGTAGACCTGTGTCTTGTATGGTGTTTTGCCAGGTACCTGAATTCTCTGTTTTTACCTGATTTCCTCTACCCATTCCCTCTGTGATTTTGATTTAGCCAACTGTCACTAAGAAAATAATTTTATACAGAAATTCATACAAGGTTGCAAGTGACTGGGGCATCTTTTCCAGGGAGGCACTGACAAACTGATTTGAATAATAGCATTAGAGGGTGATGACTATACACATAGGACCCTTAAATTGGATTTCTTGGGTTCAAATTCTGGTTTGATCATTTACTAGCTATGTAACTTTGGGGAAATCATTTAATTCTCTCTGTGTCTAAGTTGTCTCATTAGTAAAATTATGATTATCAGTAGGTCCTACTCAGAATGCAAGGATTAAGTGAGAAGATAAGTATAAAGTGCTAACAGTGGTTGGTGCATAGTAAGTGTTAATGAACACAAGCTATTTCCCAATTTTGGAAATTTTCTGCAATGGAAAAACTAGAAAATAAAAGAAAAATAGAAGAAATAAAAAGCATAAACCATCCATTTTGATGCATTTTCTTTCAGTCTTCTATTTGTACATAGATCTCTTTAAGAACGAAATTAGGATAGCAGTATATATGCTCTTCAGTATTTGCCTTTTTTCCCCTTATAGCTTTAGCTATGCATAAACTATGTTCTTTTTTTTTTTTTAAAGATTTTATTTATTTATTTGAGAGAGAGAAACTGAGAGGATGAGAGGAGCGAAGGTCAGAGAGAGAAGCAGACTCCCCGCGGAGCTGGGAGCCCGATGTGGGACTCGATCCCGAGATTCCAGGATCATGACCTGGGCCGAAGGCAGTTGCTTAACCAACTGAGCCACCCAGGCGCCCCAAACTATGTTCTTTTTAATGGGTCTGAACTATTCCTCTATATGGATGGATCATAATTCAATCAACAAATCCCCTAATATCTGATCTTCAGGTCATTTCCCAATGTTTACTATTACAAATACTGACCAATAAGCACCTTTAAGGCTGTCTGATGACAGTCAGTGATGATACCGATGCATAAAAGGGCAATTACAAAGTTAAAGGCACGATGTGTGAGGACTGTTCCTGTGCAGGCGCCCTTTACAACCCGGACATGACCTCTGGTTTAGTTCCGGGTAAGAACACAGTTTGCTTTTGAATACGGGTGTGCCTGATGTCACTGAAATTGCTTCATGTCCTCAACCTACTGCCCACCAGCTGTGCACCAAGTCCTTCCGACAGGAAGCTTTTGGCCTTGGTCAGCCCCTCTGGGTAGACTCTGCACATGGCGTCACGCAAGAGGTCCCACAGGGGGCTTTTCTGGTTAGACGGTTATAACCTGGCTAATGGACTGATGCTCCTTCCACCTGCTTGGCCACCATCCTGCATCACCAGCAGTTGCTGAAAACCTTTGGCTGATGGCTTGTTTTGCATTTCTTCCTTGTTTTGGACTTGTGTAGTTGGGACCCCAGCCGAGGAGGTGATGGCTCTAACTGGCCGGCTTTGCACTACTGTCTCCAGTTTCCCCAGTCTTGTTTCTGGAGCTGGGGGTGAGGGACCCATCGTGGCCACCACAACAGCCAGCCCAGCCCCTCTAGGCCTCCAGGAAGTACCCCGGTGGGCTTCCAGGCAGTTGTCTGTCACTGGCTGGCTTCTTGAGGCCGATGAAAGCCCAGGCTGTTTTGTTTAGAGGCGGCTGAGATCCCTCTCACACTCTGGCTTGGAGACCACAGGTCTTAGTCACCAGGTCAGGAAGTCACGGGCGGGGCCGCTGATGTTGCCCTTGGGAGCACACCCCGTCGGCTCTGTTTGCACTTTCCTTGTAACGGTCCCTCCAACAGAGGCTCTGAGTGAAGTGGTCTGGCTGTGTTTCATGTCTCTCGTGGGCTAGATGGTTCCGCCACGTTCTACCTGCCATCCCAGTGTCCTCACGGCCTCCTCCGTGAGGACGTTCTCAGACCAAGCCACACACCTGGGTGCATTTCAAGTAAGTGAAGAGAGATGTGTGGTGCCCCCAACTGCATTTAAAGTATAATTGATGGGGCATCACCCAGCATTTGATGTCCAAACCCCATCTTTCACCAGGTCTACGGGGGAAGGCTGGTGGAGGGAGGACGCCGCGTGATCCTTGCTTTTTAATGTATCGGAGGTACTCCAAAGGAAAGGATATTTGTTTTCCCTTTTGCTCCTCTAATTGATGCAGCTGTTGCCCAGCCTCATCTGCATTAAGCTAAATATTATGTCTTTGTAACGTTTTTGATCTTCATTAATTATAGCTCAGGAAAGCTGACAAAGGCAACCTGTCTCTTTAATATAAACAAGATTAATTGCACGGTTCCTGCAGAAAATGAACTACCAGCAGTTTAACAAAAAATGTTTGTCTTTAAGCAGCCTTTGGATAAAAAAAAAAAATTAAAACTGTTACAGGAAGTGCCAAAGCTGCCAAATTACCATGCCCGTGAGCCTCGCCCTCATTATCAGACTAAACGAACGAACGCACACACCCCTGTACTTTCATCCTCCTCCAGGCCCAAGGAAAAGAAAGGCGGGAGGAAAAAAGCACCTTTATACAAAGAAGTGTCTCTGAAGTCTGGAATGCACCCTGACTGTTTGAAGACAAGATTTATACCTGACACCTTTTCTTAAGCTCATTGTTGAGACTCGTCTGTTTTCAAATCAACCGCAGACTGACTGCTTGAGGTACTTCATCTTACAACGACCACATAATCTAAGATAAATACAGAAGGGATTGCTATCACTTTCATTAATAACCATGAAATATTCCTTCCTTCAGCAGGTAAAAAAAGAAAATAAAAACAGGCAAATGCACTCAGTAGGCTGAGGTTGAAGGCTTGTGGGAAGGGCTTACTTAGAGCAGGGGGCAGAGGGCAGAGGGCAGAGGGTGGGGACAGAGGTCAGAGGGTGAGAGCACGGGGCAGAGGAGAAGAGGCAAGGAACAGAGGACAGGGCAAAGTGTTTAGAAAGACTCAGACACAGACAGCACAGCACCCAGAGGGCGGGAAAGGAAGCTGGGGGGCACTCCACCCCTCCCCCTGCAATGCTTTAGAGCCCTCACTTAGAAATGGCAAAGCCGGGAGTCAGACACATGTTTCTCTTGCCACTCACCCCTGGAGTCAAGGGCTGAGTGTGGTTCTTGAGCCTTTGCAGCAGGCCTCTGCTAAAAGGGCCTGAGAGATCAGGTCCTTCAGGAAACCTAATAGCCCAAGAGCAAAGCTTTGATTATTTGTGATGTTGTGACCTTGAGGCTAATCCGAAAGACCAGTGTGGGGAGTGGGCTCTCCAAGCTCGTGGCTGGCTGAGAAAATGCACCAGGCTTGGGGCAGGATGACAACAGAGTCGTGAAAGAATCTGGGAGCTACAGTCCCTAATGACATACCACCCTCCTCTGGCCAGTCCACACTGAGTGACCTCTGGCTGGGGGCTGACGCAATTCGAATTGGCACCCACAGAGAATGGGACAAGATGCTCTCCAGGTCATACTTAGAAAATGGGCCACAGCCAGAGAATCCTTTGTGTCAACATCTAGCTCTCTGTGGCTTCCCTGGAATTCCTGACTCCGAGAACATGTTGGAATGGTGCCTAATAAAGAGTGCGTGTATGGAGATGGAGGTGACTCAGGAGAAGCCAAAGGGAGGCGTTGCAAGGCCAAGTGTGAGCAGAGGGCCGACCAAGCTCCATGGATGCCTGTGGCCTGGGATCGGGGGACTCACACAGCCTAGTGGGTAGAGGAGAAGGGGACGTGAGGTTGGCAATCAGCTTTTCCAGCGAGCAAGTGGATGGAAAGAAACGTGTTTCCTGGTGTCTGTGATACAGAGGACAGAGCGAGCCAGATGCCTGGAGGTGAGTCTAAGAAATGGAAACCAAAATGCCGTTTAGCTGGTGTTGAGAAAGTCCCAGGAAGGTGGGGCGTGGAGGGAAGGAGCGAGCCAACCTTAGTGTGCAGAAGCTCCAGTGTCATGTTCCCCGGGCGAGAGGAGCCTGTTCCATGGAGTTCCCCCTGCTCTGGTCCAATCTGGGGTCCTCCTGCTCTTTCATGACCAGAACACTGCCTCCTTCAATGCTTGATTTGTGTGACATTCAAACCTAGGGTGAAATGACTCAAGTGTCAGATTTCCCAGGAGCCCTGTCGTTGCTATTGTCACTGGGCTGACGGGGAGCTGGGGCCTTGCACTCTGGGGCGCCCAGCCAGTCCGACACCTAGGTGTGGGGTGCACCCTAAACACTCAGCTCTGGGTGCCCGGTGAACGGCTACTGGTCTGGTGGCGCAGTCACGGGGGGACGCTGGCCTCACAGAGGTGACTGAGGCTGAGGCTTTCCTCAGCGTATGTCTGCATGTTACTCCACAGCTTGGCACAAAACGCTGTGTGGAAATGAGGACGATGCAGCTTCTGAGACACTACCTTTTCCAAGCGTCTGTCCCCATGAGCCCAAGTCTTTTGAACATGTGTACACAGAGGCGCTTATGCAAATAACTGGAATAAAAGATTTACAAACCACCCTTTCTACCGTATACTTCCCACTATGTGATACAATGCTATACTACGTATTCTGTTCCATTAAAACGAATAAACACGAGTCTTGACCCACTGTATCAATCTCATGAGGCACTAAGGAGAGGCACCTGGCAGTCTGACAAAGAGATGCTGACAAAATGCTCTCGACTAGCAATGAGGACTGAAGGCAGCTCATCGGGGGGACTTACGGATGGGACAGGGCCAAGGAGACTGGGGTGGGGAGTGTTGGCCCTGGTCCTGGTTCAGCGTGGCTGCCTTGGGCAACCACCAGTCTCTCTGGGCTCATTTCTCCATGGGTGGAGATCATTGCAGTGGATTCCCTGAAGTTCTAATTCTGTGTTGGGACCTGACTTGGTGCTTTCCTGGGAGACTGAACAAAGAACAGGTGGTCATAATGGAATATTATGTGGCCATCAAAAATTGAAATCTTGCCATCTGTAATGACATGGGTGGAACTAGAGGGTATTTTGCTAAGTGAAGTAAGTCAGAGGAAGACAATCATCATATGATCTCACTGATATGAGAAATCTGAGAAACAAGGCAGAGGATCATAGGGGAAGGGAGGGGGAAAGTGAAACAAGATGAAACTAGAGAGGGAGACAAACCATAAGAGGCTCTTAATCTCAGGAAACAAACTGGGGGTTGCTGGAGGGGAGAAGGGTGGGAGGGATAGGGTGGCTGGGTGATGGACACTGGGGAGGGTATGTGCCATGGTGAGTGCTGTGAATTGTGCAAGCCTGAGGAATCACAGACATGTACCCCTGAAACAAATGATACATTATATGTTAATTTAAAAAAAGAGGACAGAGCAGGTGATCAGTACCTTAGAATTTTTAATGGAGGATGGGTTGAGCTCATAAGGGGCTATTGATGGTGTCTTTACAGATCACCGTTATGCTCCTCCAAAATACTTAATATCTGACTTTCTTAAAACCAGATCATCAAGTGTATCTCCTAGAACTTCTGTAAGGAGCCTGAGGAAGCAGGGGCTACGTACTTCTGTCTCCACTGCCCTCCCGGCAGACAGAACACTGGACCATGATCTCATTCATCATATCATCAGCCTCACTGACATTTCTTCATAATTCTCTGACTATAACAACAATACATACTAATTGTAGGAAGTTTTCAAATATGTAAGATGATAAAGAAGAAACCTAGAAAGCACCTGTAGTCTTACCATCCAGAAAAATTGGGATTTTGATGTTTCTATTGTCTCTTCTCTTCTCTGTCTATCTATATATCTAATCAAGAATCGCTTTGTACTTAGAGTTTTGTATCCTTGCCTACTGGTTTAATGAGCCTCTCCCTCTGTCATGGAATGTTCTCCAGGAGCATAGCTGCCTACTACTCCACCACAGGGACAGCCCAGGAGGAGGTGACCCATCGTCCAGGTTCTTTCACTGTTAACAATCAATGTTACAATGTATGTATGTAACATTGTATGTAAGAGGAATCTAATCCTTTCCTTAGGATAAATTCCTAGGGGCAGGATTGTTGGGTCAAAGATCCACAGATGCAGGAGAGCTCAGCCAGCTTACTGTCCCTCCCTCAATGCCTCTCCCAGCAGGCGGGGAGCAGATTCTGCAAAATGGCCACCACCAAGGACTCCCGGTGGTCCCTGACTAGATTTTGGAGTTGCAGAGGGAAGAAGAAAAACGATCATGATCTGTAAGGACAGAAACAAAGAATCCGATTGAAGCAAGGGAGCACCGTCCAGCTCTCTCCCTTCTAGACAAGCAGAAGGGAAATGCTCATGGAAGGAGGCTAGAACCTAAGGCCACACATCTGCCTGCAGGAGCCACCAGCCCTCGGCTGGCCTGGCTGTGGTCACTGGGATGGAGGCTCCTGTGTGGCAAAGGAGAGTTGGAGGACAGCAGCCGTGGAGGCCAGCCACACCTCTCACAGCCTGGCCTCTCCCAGCGGATCTGCTGTAGCTGCCTCTCTTCCCATGGGCTCAGCTGCTCTGGGACTCACCCAGGAGAGCTGGTGCCAGGCCCTCATCTGGAACCTTCCCAAGAACCCTTTCTGCGGTGGACTTGTGCAATGGGGATTCCTGGAGCAGAGGGGATCCAAGAGGGACAAGCCAAGTTCTTGAGGTACAAACATTAGATTTATGTGTCATAGGTGGGGCTGCCTTTTTGGTTATGGAGATGCTAAAAATAATAGATATTTATGTTAAATGAGCATTCATAGGCAGGTGTTAACAACTGTTTTTTTTTTTTTTTTCTGAAGCTCTGGGGTCAAAATGAGTTCATTTGAGTTCTCATGTAAGAGGTCCTGGGACCAGTGTGCTGGGCTCACTGCCTCATAAGTGGTTGCCAGGCTGGGAAAGCGCACAGGCTGTGTGTCCACATTACCCGTGGCCAGGCCAACTCTCATTTCTCCAAGCTTATATTTGTATGAAAAACCCTAGCTGCATTCAGGGAAACCAAGGAAGGGAAATGCAGCTGTAGGGTGAGTCATGACCTATTTCTCCCAACACTTGGTCCCAGAACATAACAGTTTGGATAAAGTTCTGGAGAGATTTTTCTCCCCATTGGACTTTGCCTGTAAAGCACAGAATGGAAATCTACAAAAATGTCCAAGTGGGAATATGAACTCCGTCCGGGGCCAGCTCATGGGACGCCTTCAAAGCACCCCGGTCCTGACCTTTACTTGGGGTTCTGTGAACCCACAAACCACACTGCCTACTGCAAAGAGTTGCATTCATTCCTTCAAGTGCTTCACACATATTAACCGAAGTTACATCTCATGACGATCCTATGAAATAGGTGGGTTTTGTTGTGCCTGTCTCACAGATAAAGAAACTGAGGATTAGAGAGGTTAGGTGAATTATCTAGGTTCACACAACCAATACTAAGTGATGAAAAAGGAAGTCCAACCAAGACTTCCCACTGGAGGCCCACATTCTCAACAGTGGCCACTGTGCCTATTTTCCGCTTCCCAGCATGACAATGGTGTACACGCTTCTCAAGGCCAAATATATCACCATTCTGTCCAAGACCCTGAGCATAAATTCAAAGAGCCTCACTCTTCTATGATTGCATTAAAAGTCCACAAACAATCCCAGTATTTCCTGGAGAACTGAGCAGCAGAGATGCCGAGGAGAGGGGTTTGCCGACGATAGTTGCCGTCTCCCACCTCCTGCCAGTCCTGCTGGCAACTCAAGGGAACACTGTGGCTGTGCACTCCAGTCAAGATCAGTCACAGCCACGTGCAGATCCCACATCCTTGTGCCTTCCCTAACTTCGTTCACTGGTACGGTGTGTCTGAGCCCCACAATAGACATGCTTTAGTTTTAGAAAACTGCATTGGGAAGCTCCATGCTATGTATTCTTACTTGGAATTCTGTGGCAATGCAAAATGGCTGCTGTAAGTGCAATATCATCATGAACTCCAAATTTAGTAAAACTGAGGTTCTTAGGAGCTGGGAGAAGAAAATTCACTTCACATCTAG
>JAQQSY010002985.1:0-13298 GCA_028646535.1 Procyon lotor
AAACAAGTGTTGGAGAGGATGTGGAGAAAGGGGAGCCCTCCTACACTGTTGGTGGGAATGCAAGTTAGTGCAGTCACTTTGGAAAAAAGTGTGGAGATTCCTGAAGAAATTAAAAATAGAGCTATTCTATGACTCTGCAATTGTACTACTGGGTATTTACCCCAAAGATACAGATGCAGTGAAAAGAAGGGCTATATGTACCCCAATGTTCATAGCAGCAATGGCCACAATCACCAAACTGTGGAAAGAGCCAAGGTGCTCTTCAACAGACGAATAGATAAAGAAGATGTGGGTCCATATATACAATGGAATATTATCAGAAAGGATGAATACCCAACTTTTGTATCAACATGGACAGATCTGGAGGAGATTATGCAGAATGAAATAAGTCAAGCAGAGAAAATCAATTATCATATAATTTCACTTACATGTGGAGCATAAGAATAATATGGAGGGCATTAGGAGAAGGAAAGGAAAAGTGAATTAGGGGAAATTGGAGGGGGAGATGAAGCACGAGAGACTGTGAACTCTGAGAAACAGAGGGTTTTGGAGGGGAGGGCGTGGGGGGCTGGGTGAGCTTGGTTGTGAGTATTAAGGAAGGCACGTATTACATGGAGTAATGAGTATGGTGCATAAACAATGAATCTTGGAACATTGAAAAAATAAAATTTAAAAAAATATCAAGGTCATCAAGAAGAAGGAAAGCCCAAGAAACTGTCACAGTGAAGAGTTCCCTAAAGAGCCATGATGATAGCTAATGGTAATGTGCTCTCCTGTGTAGGATCCTATAACCAAAAAAGGACATTAGGTAAAAAGTAAGGAAACATGGATAACATATAGACTTTAGTTAATAATAATATATTAATATTGGTCATTAATTGTGACAAAAGGTACTGTAATAATGTAAGATGTTCATGATAGGGGAAACTGGGTCCAAGGTATATGGGGACTTTCTGTACTATTTTAGGAACTTCTCTGTAAATCTAAAACTTCTAAAGTAAAAGTTCATTAAAACAAAAAAAAGTTATTGATAGTTAAATTACTCTAAATTATATACATATAAGACATCTATATTTGTATAAATTGCTACCCAAGTTTGCCATATAAACACTGAAAGTACACATGGATGAGCTTTATGTCACTGTGTAAACTCTAACTATGATCTGGAGGTCTGAGCACTTGTTCAGTGTTAAGAGTTTTTATTCCAAGTTCATGTTAAGATGAGAATTACAAATTCGATTGTGCTTTGGATTGTGAAGTGGTTTCTTACATGTGAGAGCAAAAGCAGAGGCAACAAAAAATACATCAACTGGACTTCATCAAAATCAGAAGCTTTGTGCTTTAAAAGACACCATCAAGAAAGTGAAAAAAACAACACAGGACGGGAGAAAATCTCTGCAAATCATGTATATGATAAGAGACTTATAGCTATAGCTATGATATACAATGAATCCTTACTATTCAATAAAAAAAAAGGCAACCCAATTTTTAAATGGATGGATGATTTGAATGGACATTTCTCTAAAAAAGATATTTAATTGACTAATAAGCACATGAAAAGATAGTCAATATTATTAGTCCTCAAAGAAATACAAATCAAAACCACGGTGAGATATCTCTTCACACCCATTAGGATGGCTACAAGACAGATATAACAAGTGTTGGCAAAGAGATGGAAACACAGAAAACTTGATATACTGATGGCAGAAATATGCAATGATGCACTTTGGAAAACAATCTGGCTTTTCCTCAAAAGGCTAAATGTAGAGTGACCATATGACTCAGCAATCCTACTTCTAGTTATATACCCGAAAGAAAGAAAAACAAATATTACTAAAAAAGTTTGTACATGAACATTCATTACAGCCAAAAAATAGGAAAAAATGTAGCTATCAGCCAGTTGATGAATAGATAAATAAATGATATATCAATGTAATGGAGCATCATGCAGTCACAAAAAGGTCAGAAGTCTTACCACATTCTGTAAGATGGATGAAACTTAAAAATACTATCCTGTGTGAAAGAAGCCAGTTACCAAGACCATGTACATATAATTCCATTTACAAGTGTTCAGAATAGTCACATCTACAGAGACAGAAGTCATTTCATGGCTTTGTAAGGCTGGGAGGGATGGGAAGATTGGGGCAGGGGTGATGGTCAACACTGTGGACCCAGTCATCAGAGAGATGTAGTTTGTCAACTTTTTTTTTTTTTTAAGATTTTATTTATTATTTATTTGACAGAGAGAGGGTGATCACAAGTAGGCAGAGAGAGAGAGAGGGGGAAGCAGGCTCCCTGCTGAGCAGAGAAGCCCGATGTGGGGCTTGATCCCAGGACCCTGAGATCATGACCTGAGCTGAAGGCAGAGGCTTTAACCCACTGAGCCACCCAGGCATCCCCAATAGTCTGTCAACCTTATCTGACAAGTGGGAGCACTCAGATTTGGGAACTGAAGTGATTTTTCTTTTCTTGTATCAGTAATTGAAACTTTTTTCAAGAATTAAACCTCAACTCTCCTGATTTCTCTTTCTCCTGATTTCTCCTTGCTCTGTACCATATAGCACTATTTGCAAGGGAAGGAAAGGAGACTTTACTTCTAATCTGCTACCCATATTACCACCAGGTTGATTGAGAAGGTAATTTTTTTTTTTTTGGTCTATCTCCAGGATTCATTTTTAAATACAGTTGTATATGGATTGGTACACTGATAGATGTTCAGAGCTGTGAAAAATGTGATGTGGGGATATTTGTTAAACTATTGTTTACTAGAGCCCTTTTAAATATGCAAAGATTTATGATGGACAGTATTGAAATGATATTGTTTAACTGTAATTTTATGGATTTAAGTTGTCCCATTTCAAAGTGTAGATGAGTAGTGATTTAAATCTGAATTTCAAGTAACCACCTATCACAAAAACTATTTTAACTGAGCTTACAAAGTGCAGCGTGTGTCTAAGATGATGTTCTAGTTATTTCATTCTTACTGTAATGATCCTGTGGTTTCTAAAGATTTGCAGTCATAATGCATAATGATAAAGACCTTAGAAGACAGAAGGGAATAAATGTGAAACCTCATCTTTTTTAATATTGTCTTTATTAAGCAAAAGAAGCTGTTTTGATGGAAAGGATTGGAACTGCTTCAGCTTTGAGATGTCTTATGGAGAAAGGTTTTCTTTTCTCTCTGTATTTTTTACCCCCCAAAGTGTGAGTTTATATTAATTAGTTCATGGATTGCCTTAATTAGATCTCAAATGAAACATTCTGGTGTGTTTTTACAAATACTGCTATTAACAGTCTTTATGTGGTCTACTCTAATCTTACAAATTACTGGAAATCATAATGTTATAATAAATAAATATTATTGCTTTCTTAATCACAATGGCTGAAATCTAGGCAAAGTAATAATTATGAAATAGTATAATTAAAGTCTGAGATTGATTAATGAATACTACTGGCTCTTTTCTCCAGCAGTAATATCTGTCTCACTGAAGCAACAACAGTGAGTCACTGGTGGAATTGACATTTACAGAAGTGATCTATCTATTCTGTTCACAAATAGGAATATATAAGAATTATGCTAGAAAATGAGAACCAAAGCACATATTCTGATCTGTTAGATTGTAGCGTATCTTTCCTTGAAGACAAAATTCATATTTTACAGTCTTTATATCACAAAACTCCTTCATCTATTAAAAATTTTTCTACCTTGTATCTTTAAATTTTTATGTTTTACGTAATTTATCTGTAATGAGTCATTGGGGCCAATGTAATCTGAGGATCTTTTCTAACTTTAAACCTACAAAAATTCATAAACAATAAATAGTGAATTTAAACTGCAATGCTCCCTAGCAAATGTAACACTTTGTTAACTAGATAATATTTCTTTGTGTAAAACTGTGGAACTTGGTAGACTGTGTGGAAATGCACTTTTCATAGGAAAAGCTTATGTGTTAACCTAGCCACTAACCAGCTATGTGACCTTGGGCAAATCCCTTCACAAACATTACCATTCACTGCAAGATCAGAACCAATATTTCTTCCAAATTTTCAAAGATATGGGAAGAGTACTCGTAAAGCCATTATCAACCTCTATGACTCTGTGGTTCATAATCACGTTCAAAATCTTAGGTTAGCAGTAGACTGAAAGCAGTAAGGATGTAAAACAAAAACAAATATAAAAGATAGGGACAACAAACAAACAAAAAAATAAAAACAACAACAACAAAAAACCAAAACAAAATAACAAAATAACAAAACCAACAACAACAAAAGAACCCCACAAATGTATTTGAATTCTATCTTTGAGTTTTAGTAGCTGTTTGTCTTTTGGGTCAAATACAAAATTGTTTTGAAATCCAGTTTCCTGGGGCGCCTGGATGGCTCAGTGGGTTAAAGCCTCTTCCTTCGGCTCAGGTCATGATCCCAGGGTCCTGGGATCGAGCCCCGCATTGGGCTCTCTGCTCAGCAGGGAGCCTGCTTCCCCCTCTCCCTCTGCCTGCCTCTCTGCCTACTTGTGATCTCTCTCTCTCTGTCAAAAAAATAAATAAAATATTTAAAAAAAAAAGAAATTGTTTCCTCATATAAAAATAATGCTAATACCCCAGTAATCGTTATCTTAAATTTCTTGAAGTTGGTGAGGATTTTAGAAAACAGTGTTATTCTGACTGTCAGCCCCTTGGATCAGTCTTCTGCATAGCTGGCTGACGTCACAGCAGGATAGGCAGTAGCTATCCTGTTACTTCCCCCACCTCCCCCCCACCCAGGTGCAGTCTGAGGCTCTTTACTCTTCCCTCTTCAGTCCCATTCCAGAGATGTCATTTACACCCTAGGTTCACAACTTCTAAATAGCTGAAAACTTAAAACCCAGCACTGAGCCTTTAAGTCAGAGGATGCATGACAATATACATTTAAATAAACAAACAACAAATAAAATATATAAATAAATATAAATATGTAAATAAATAATGTAATAAGTGAAATAAATGAAAAAATGAATACCCATAAATTTTTAAGAGGGAAGAATAATATGTAGTAAAAGAAAGACTCTCCATCCTTATTGCTTCCCACTGTGAATTATGAGATACTCCTTCCCCAAAATCTGCTATGATTGAATTAGTTTCACAAATGTTCCATATCGTATACTTCAACATTAGAAAACCAAAGACTCTAAGAAATGGTCCAATGTGGAAATACTAGCTTTGTTCAACCAGAATTTCCAAAGCTACTTGGTAATATAAATCACTAGTATGTAGTATTTATTAATACATAGCACTATGTAGCTTAGAAAATGTCAAAACTTGTTCTTTTTAAAAACTGATTAACATATGCAAAGGTCAACAGCTGTTAAGTACCAATGGTTATATTATCCAGTCTAAGAGAAGCACAGTTGGAACTCCCATTGGTCACAAAGTAGGCTGTAAATTCAGAGGATAATTTGATCTGAATTCTCTGCTCCCAAATGGAAGAAATATCCGTTCATACCTTGAAATGAATGAAGACTGCGTTATTTCTTATATGATATATCACTGAAGACTATCACTGTATTTTTGGAAGTGGGAATTTCCATAATCTGCACAATGAAGAGCAAGAAAAAATATATACAGAATTTTAATTTTCTTTTCACATGGTAAAACCATAGATAAATAGTATCTTTTTTCCATGACTAATTACACCTATATAGCGAATGTGTGTATTTTTACCATGCACAAATACAAACATTCTTTATATAGATGTAACTATCTGGATGGCTGAACTGTGTCTTTCCCAAATTCATACGCTGAGGTCCTATCCCCGCTCATACATGGCTCTATTTGGAGAGAGGGTATTTAAACACGAAATTAAGGTTAAATGAAGTCATGGAGATAGACCTTAATCCAAAAGGACTGGTGTCTTTATAAGAGGAGGAGATGAGGACACAGACATGCACAGAGGGAAGACCACGTGAAGACACAGGGAGGAGCCCATCATCTCCATACCAAGGAAGGAGGCCTCAGAAGAAACCAACCCTGCGGACTCCTAGCCTCCGGAATGGTGAGCAATGATTTTTTGTTACACTGAACAGTCTGCGGTATTTGTGAAGAGATCCACGGCAGACTATTATACTATCCAAATAAAACTGACACTTGACTAGATGAAAGTTAACACAGAGCTGAGTTTTAATTAGTCACTTGGAGAATTAAACACCTGTATCAGTGAAAGAGTAAAATATGACCACAAAGTTAGCATCACAGAGGCACCATTATTCTTGGCTCCCAGCTTGTCTGCAGATGGACCCATTCAGTATCCGCTCTCACGTTCAAACCGGGAATCCTGGAATCATCTTAGACTATGGGTCTAAGTCTAGACTTAGACTCGTTATTTCTAGTAGGGTCACAGAAAACAAATACATTGACATTCATTTCATAACTTAATGGTTGTTCACTGAACTGCTAATTAAATTTGAACCATTGAAAGAGTAAGATAAACGTAGATCAAAACAATGCAAATATCTATTTCTAATTATGTCTAAAAGTGGTGAAATAAATTTCAAATGACAATACAGCACACCTCGGGAAAATTTAATAATCAATGTACTTGACATTTTACCCCAGAATTAACCACAAGACACTTGCAACATGATTTAATTGATAATGTTAAACATACCCATAACTTTCCAAGACTAGGTTTTTTAGAATCAAAGTAGCCCAGTCTGCCCAGAGTTTCATTTCAGATCATGAGGCTGTCTAGCTTCTTCTATCCAGACTTCAGTTTTTCCATCTTTATTTTGATAACTATATTCTCATTATGCAATAAATTACATATTATTTAAGTCTTAGTGTTTATGATATTACCTGTTTATATCATACAAGACAGTTAAAAATTCACATTGATATTTCAATTGTTTATATTGTCTTTAATCTATAAAACTCAGAAAGCTTCTATATTAGCTTTCTGGAGCTACTCTACCACAAACCGGATGGCTAGAGACTACAGATGTTTGGGGCATCTGGGTGGTTCAGTCATTTGAGCATCTACCTTCAGCTCAGGCCATGATCTCAGGGTCCCGGGACTGAGCCCCACATAGGGCTCCCTGCTCAGTGGGGAGCCTGCTTCTCCCTCTGCCTGCTGCTCCCCCTGCTTGGGCTCTCTTGCTCTGTCCAATAAATAAATAAAATCTTAAAAAAAAGAAAAAGGAAGAAAATAAACTACAGATGCTTATTCCCTCACTGTTCTTAATGCCCTAAGTTCAAAATGAAGGTGTCTTCTGAGGGCTCTAAGAAAGAATCCGTCTCTTCCAGCTCCTGGTGGCTATCTGCACTCTTTGATTTGTGACCACATCATCCCAATCTCTGCATTTGTAGTCACGTTGCCTCCTCTTCTGTCTGTGTTCTCCCTCTTTACCTCTTTTAGAGCATGAGTGGCACTGCATCTCTAGCCCACCTGGAAAATCCAAGTCAATCTCCACATCTCAGGATCCTTAATGTAATCACATCTGCGAAGACTCTTTTCTCAAAGAAAACAACATTTCTATATCCCAGAGATCATGACTTGATATCTTAGGGTGACTCTTACTCAGTCTATTACACCTTCTTTCCCTTAAAAAATGTAAAACCTCCCTATTAATTGCATTATTGTTCAAAACTATATGTATTATTTGTATGAGATAAAATGCGCTCAGTTCTACATTTGTATTAACTGATACATAAGCAAATTTTTAGCCCAACACATAATTTTTCTGATTTACTGAGATGCTAATGTGTAACTTCCCATTTTTAATTTACATTTTCGCTAAACTCTACAGACCAGATAAATGGCAAGGTTGTAACTGTTTCTATATTTTCCTTGATCTCTCCTCCTCCAAAGCGCTACACAGATAATAACTACTACCACCTCACTTTCAAACCTTCTCACACCACGGTAAGCATCAGTCTGTTTTTATATAAAACATCCACATAAATGAAGTTTAATGAAAGTCAAACCTTGTTTGACCTTGTTTGACAAGGTTTGAAAGTCAAACCTTGTACTATACAACATTAAACATCTCCAATTAGTGAAAAGATTGCCAAAAGTCTATTGCTGATCTGCTTATTTCAAGAATTTCCTAATATGACAAATATAGTACAACAGAAATAATGTGGCAAACCACTCCATGCATATTTTAATGAGATCTGACCTATAATTCAATGATATTTGATGCTATCGATCCTTCCTTGACCCTTTATCCTCTATTGAATTTAACACCAAGTTTCTGTCTCATCTCATAAATATTATCTCTGATTTTGCTGCACGTGGCAAGAAGGCAGAAGATTCATTACTAGATTAGGAGGACTTTAAACTTAAACCTGAAGGAGAGTGATGCAAAGATGATTCATCTGAGAAGTAGTCGCTGCTCTCAAGGAGCCTGCTGTTTGGGAAGTGATACAGTTAGTCACCCACACAGTCATACTACAAAGCAGTCAGGGATAATTGATACCATAAATCTGAAAGCAAAATACGGAAGAGTAGGCAACAAATTCTGACTGAAAAGATTGGGGGAGACTTAATGTAGGCTTGCTATCTCTTCTCCATCTACGAAATGAT
The DNA here is from genome assembly GCA_028646535.1 of Procyon lotor. NCBI lineage: Eukaryota > Metazoa > Chordata > Mammalia > Carnivora > Procyonidae > Procyon > Procyon lotor. Next base: position 8,560 of record JAQQSY010002985.1, read on the forward strand.
TCTCATTCTTCATCAAGGTTCAAATACATCACGTCCCAGAGAAGGTTTCTCCCATGTGTTGGATGAGAATATGCTTACTTTCTTAGTCCTGGCTCTATTTTATATTGAAAAAGGGTCCTGTGTTTTGTATTTGTTACTGATATTTGAATCCTAAGAATCTGATTTCTTGTTCTCCTTAAGCTTTTTTATACTGGAGTTGATCTTTCCTCTTTGGAAACTCTCTATTAAAATACAAGGCAGTCTAAGGAACTAACACTAAAAATGTGATTATACTGGGGGCCCTGGGAAGCTCAGTTGGTTAAAGTGTCCAACTCTTGGTTTCAGCTCAGGCCATGGTCTCAGAGTCCTCAGATCAAGACCCGTGTCAGGCTCTGTGCTCAGCATGAAGTCTGCTGGAGATTATCTCCCTCTCGCTCTGCTCCTACCTTCCGTCCCGTGCTCACTTTTGCTCTCTCTCAAATAAATAAATAAAATCTTTAAATCTAAATTTTTCAAAAACATAGCTCAGAATTATCTTTATATAATCATCTCTTTCAACATTTCCAGGGTTTCTTGATGCAGTTGAATGAGTAATAACATGAGGTGGTAAAGAAATGGCCTGTTCTTTAAAACTGCAAAGAAATGCTATCAAGAAATGCTTTCAAGTAAGTTTTTTAAGTATGTAATACAACATACAAATCCATGAAAACCTTCAAATTATCTAAAATCAATCTATGCTGATTTCTGTAAGAATAGTACATTAGAAAAGATAAACCACAAAAATTTTTGAAAGCCTTAAGGTTTAGTGATTTTCTGATAACCTCAACAATAAAAAAGAAAAAAAACCTGTAAGTTTTGGTTGCCTTGCACAGGAGGCTCTTGTGATTCATAATTTTAAAATTTATTTTGATTCTGCTCTGATTTTTGCACTCTCACTTAGGATGGAAGTAAACTTTCAATACATTTTATCAATAGTTTGAGGTTCTTCTTTGATTGAGATTAATCAACTTTAACTTATTTTTGAGCACAGGTAAATCAACGGATAATTTGGTTATCTCATTAGTGCTCAGTAAATGGCTCTTTTTCTTAATGCCTAACCCACTCATATTTTGGTGTAAACATGGAAAATGTCTGAAAATCTTCAATGGAAGGCCAACCTTGTTCATTGACTATGTTTCTACTGATGACAGTCCCTCATCATTTGAATGTGTGTGCATGTGTGTGTGCGTGCGTGTGTGTGTGTGTGTGTGTGTCTGGTATGTTGTGTAAATTGCACCTCTGATATGCTGTTTACTCCTTTTAAGCTCCAGTTTCCACGGCATGGAGAAGAAATGGAAGAAAATTATAAAGGAATTTTAGAATCCTGGATTTTTTTACATGAATATCTACAGTAACAAAACTGAAAATAAGGATCAGGAACAGCATAACTGCTTCATACATTTCAGAAAGTGGAAATCGTCTAATATAGGGGATGACAAACTTTCTGTTACTGGTCAAAAAATAAATACCTTTGGCTTTGTGGCTGAGAGGATCCCAGTCACAAAAATTCAACTCTGCTGTGTTAGTGCAACGGTAGACATATATAATAAGCTAATAAATGGTTCTGGATGTGTTCCAATAGAACTTTATTTGCACAAACAGGCAGTGGGCTGAGTTTTGTTCAAGGGCCATTTTTGCCAGTGCCTATTTTAGGGCATAGTCTTCCAGTGACAAGTTTTAGTACATCCTAAGTACCAGTCATTACACTTCAGACAGAGGACATAGTGCCAGTTAATCCCCAGAGTAAATTCAGTAAAGAACAGTTAAGAGTTTTCTACTGTAGTTTGTATCAGAGCTTCTTTCATACTAACAGGAAAAAATGACCTTGATTTTAAGAATATAAGCATAAACAGCATTGCTGATTCATAACTTGCTCTTTTTTTCAGTATGAGATTTTTGACCCTTATTTTGTCTTTGGCCCATATCCTAATATAACTAAGCAAATGACTCACAAAGCTATTTTGCATTTATACTTTATTTTTTAATGTAGACTTTAAAATATATGATCAGAAGTTCAGTTTTCCTTAGGCACAAGGGGTAAAGTTTAAGAAATGACTCTTCAAAACATTTGTGAGAAGGAAGTTGGGCTATGGTGCACCATCGATTTTATGGTGCATCAGTCATCAGTTCATTAGAAATGGTACTTAATCTTTAGGATGTGAGTCATCTCAGACCCACAGCTTCCAGAAATTTTTCACAGAGGCATAGGATATAGGAAGCCATTAGCTGAGGGACAGTAACTCTAAAATGATGCATATGTGCTATTGGCAGCCTCTCCATCCCACCCCTTTGGCAGAGCCCTATCACATTTCCGGTGCCCTCTATAGCTGAAAAATCTTTCTGTGCAGATGAAGTCCTCATCTAACCTAGATTTATGTAATGTTCGTAGGTTCTAACTTAGCCCTCTACACCCCAGCTCACTGCTATAGTTTTCTCTCTTTTTCAAAGCACAACTAGAACCTCCCACCTTAGCTTGTTAGCTATATTTCCACAAAAAAGTTAACTTAGGAGGGTCTGAATCAAAACTAAACTGCTGAGCTTTTCAGAATTCAAGATTGCCTTCACAAGGGCAAAATTCTAGATCCATGGCTAGGGTTATTCATTCAACAAATGTGCATGTATTGCCAAATATGTAGCAGGGCATTTTCAGGTGCTAAGGGTTCGATTTAGCCCCTGGCCTTGCAATACATAGTTAAGATGTATATTTGTGGGGGGGGGGCGTGCACGCGTGTGTGTGTGTGTGTGTGTGTGTGTACAGTAAATATGTAAATCAATTGTTGCAGGAAAGTGATATTATTATAGCATGATAGTGTACCATGGACACGTACAATGAAAGTACAAATAAGTAAATCATTACTATCCTGGCATGGAGCAGTGCAGAGAGGTGTAAGTCTGAGGCCTCACAAGGAAAATGTAATAGACTGAGCTTTAAAAATGAGAAGGAATTTAAGGAGGAAAGAACTTTACAGAGGGAGGGAACAATATGTATGGAACTTAAGAGGTGTGAGATAGCACGATGTAATTTTTTTTAGGAATGGAAAATAATCTGCATGATTAAGCTAAGAGTATAAGTAATACAGAGACAAAAAATTAATTTAGAAAAGCAAGTTGGACTTAGAGTCGAGAGCTAATAACTTTTAGGCTGAAAGTAGCAGGGAACTTTGAAAGATGGAAGCATGGTTAATGTGTTGGTTTGGTGATTTATGTTGATTACTCAATGATATCCAAATGTGTTGGATATAGAACTCACCAGCAAGAATTCTAGATTGGAGATTCAGGTTTGAGAGTCACCTACATGTACAGGATTTCTGAAAACACAGACTTAGAGAGTAAACAAACAAATGAAAAAATAAAATAAACACACAGAGTAAGAAATGCAATTCTAAGAAACACATGCACCTATAGAATGGACAAGGGAAATTGGTGAGCAATGACCATAAAATAAAAATAGAAAACCAGGAAAGAACAGGTCTAGAATGTGATCATAATTAACAGATATCATGTAAAATAAGGAGTGAAAAGATGATACAGTATGAACACCATTATATTAATAGGAGTGTTATATGAAGTGAGAGGTATGGATGATAAACAGCAATCTGTTGAAAGGTGAATGGGAGATAAAAAAGCATAAACAAAGACAGAAAGCTTCCACACAGTGAAGGAAACAACAAAAAGGCAGCTTATGGTATGGGAGAAGATACTTGCAAATGACATATGTGACAAAGAGTTAGTATCCAAAATATATAAAGAACTTATAAAACTTACCCCAAAATCAAATAATCCAATTAAAAAATGGGCAGAAGACATGAATAGATATTTTTCCAAAGAAGACAACCAGATGCCCAACACACATATGTAAAGATGCTCAACATCATGCATATTCAGGGAAATAATATCAAAACTATGAGATATCACCTCACACCAGTCAAAATGGCTAAAATCAACAACACAAGGAACAAAAGGTATTGATGAGGATGCACAGAAAGAGGAAAACTTTTACACTATTGGTGGGAATGCAAACTGGTGCAGCCATTCTGGAAAACAGTATGCAGTTGCTCAAAAAGTTAAAAATAGAACTATCCTATGATCCAGCAATTGCTCTACTAGGTATTTACCCCAAAATACACAAATACTGATTTGAAGGGATGCATGCACCCTGATGTTTCTAGAAGCATTATCTGCAATAGCCAAATTATGGAAAGAGTTCAAATGCCCATCGACTAATGAACAGATAAAGAAGATGGGAGATACACATGCACACACACGCATGCGCGCGCACACATACACACACACACACACACACACACAGACCCCACAACACAATGGACTATTACTCAACCATAAAAAGAGAATGAAATGTTGCCATCTGCAATGACATGGATGGAACTAGAGAGTAGTATATTAAGTGAAACAAGTCAATCAGAGAAAGACAATTACCATATAATTTCACTAGTATGTGGAATTTAAGAAACAAAACAAATGATCATAGGGGTAAGAAGAAGAGGAAAACCAAGAAACAGACTCTTATATAGAGAGAATAAACTAATGGTTACCAGAGGGGAGGTGGATGGGGGTTAAACAGGTGATGGGGATAAAGGAATGCACTTATGATGAGCACTGGGTATTGTATGTAAGTGTTGAATCACTAAATTGTACACCTGAAACTAGTATTACACTGTATATTAACTAACTGGAATTTACATAAAAACTAAAAAAAAAAA
>JAQQSY010002986.1:0-13297 GCA_028646535.1 Procyon lotor
GGCTCTGCGGCTGCTGGGAGCCGGCCCCTCCCCCCAGGGTCTCTCTTTTCGTCTCTTTAAATTCACTTTTTCCACACATCCTACCTTTCTGAAAGTGGTTGATTTTCTGCTCCTAGAATTGCTGTTCTTATTCTCTTCTCTCTGCTGTTGTGTTTGCCGGCTTTTAGAGTGGTTTTCAGCCTCTTTCTGGATCCCAGTGCTCTCCATGCCTCCTACACCTCCGCCATCTTGTCTTGGTCCTAATACATTATATGTTAATAAAAATTAGTTTAAGGAAAAAGAATGGGAAGAGTCATCTATTAGATCAATAGTGGCATATCAGGTACCATGGCCTGTGTTAATATACTCCAGTACAGAAATAACATTTGGACCAGTGACTGTAATTAGAATCACAACTGATTGGTATATGTTAATTTACTGTCGTTCTCCATGGACAGTAAATTTATGTTTTGCACAAGCAAGATAGGTTAGTTGAATGGGCATATGATAGGGATAATCATCTCTTCAAGTCTTCAGGTTTCTGCTGGTGGCACTAATTTTTGAAATCCCTTAAAGAGTGCAGTATTGCTTTTGTGTACTCATTTGACAATAAGTAGTTTTAAGGTTTTCCATGTGGCCTTTCCTAATATAAAAAAAATCTCATTTTAAAGCCAAGGGAACCAATATAGAATCCTGCCAATTATGAGTGGATCTGTTACAACTGTGTATGCTAGAACTAAGGAAATAACCAGAAGTTTTTTATTTTATTTTATTTATTTGAGAGAGAGAGAAAGCACAAAAAGGAGGACGAGATGGAGAGGGAGAGAGAATCTCAAGCAGACTCCACATGGAGCATGGAGCCTGATGTAGGGCTCAATCTCAGGACCAAACCAAGAGTCACATGCTTAACTAACTGCACCATCCAGGCTCCCCAGTAACCAGAGTTTGAATGAGAACATACTGGGATAACTGTGAGATGAACCTGAGCCTAAATTCCATTAGTCATCTGACCTCTGATTGTGTCCCATAGTGCTTTGGGGTCCACAGGTGAGAGCCATTGCCTAGGAATCCCTGGAAGTTCCATCTATATCTTTTTTTTTTTTATCCAAAAGTACAGTCACTCTGGTAAGTGGCAGGAAGTTCCTTTCTAGAAGATAAAGTAGAATATTTGTGGTATAAATATTTGGCAATGTACCAAGGTACTTCTATAAGAACAATCCTTCCCTTTATCCAAGGGGCTCTGGGTCTATGAACCAACTCACATCTGGGTGAGAGGTATACTCCTTTATATTTGTGGTTCAGTTCTTCATACCTAGAGTTGGTTGGTTGGTTGCTTTTTGCTTATACACATCAAGTAAGACTTGAATAGGTCACCCATTTATTTCACTCATGGTCATACCATTGTCAATTAGCCCCTGCCAAATGTCAAATTATTCTGATTACTGTTCTTTTAGAGTATAAATAAAAAGATCTGGTATATCAACTTGGTTTAAGGTAGGCCATCATTAAGTGCAGGTTTTAATCAACAAAGCTAGAATTCACTTCTGGCTATTTGAGCAAGTGCATTAAATCCAGAAAGTTATTCTAGTGTACTCATTTCAGTTGAGTTAGCCAAATCCAACATTGCATCCATCCATTCTACCTTGATTGAGTGTCCTACGAATTTTCTCTTTTTCTGCTGATAAAAATTGGCAAAATCTTGCAATTTTGCACTTCCTTCCTGGTCAGACCTTGTACCTACTCTTCTGGGCTGCTGGGATTTGAATCTAGTTCTAGGTGTAGAAGTAGTAGTGATGGGTAGTATAGATAGACTCCCTACAAGGCTTCTCTCTCAGGATGGGTCATTACAGCCTTTTTCATTTTCCCTCCAGGAAGATGGATAATCTTTAGAACAAGAAGGGCAGTTTCTACTAGCAAGGGAAGCTCAGTAAAATTTTGGGGTTAAAGGGCTTCAGCACAGTTGGAATCTGCCCAAATGTCTCTATTTCAGTTTTCAGTGGTACACTCATTCTTAGTCAATACCAGAAAATTTACATAAGAGGCTCTTCAAGAATTTGAATTTAATTTGCATTGTAATTCAACCAATTTCAGGAGTAGATTTTTTTTTTGAAAGATTTTATTTTTATTTTTATTTGAGAGAGTATGAGCGAGAGAGCACAAGCAGGGGGAACAGCAGAGGGAGAAGGAGAAGCAGGCTCCTCGCTGAGCAGGGAGCCCAGTGCAGATCCTGAGATCATGACCTGAGCCAAAGGCAGGTGCTTAACCAACTGCAGCACCCAGGTGCCCCGCAGGACTAGATTTTAGGTTTGGTTATCAGAAATCTCAACGTGCAGATACGAAATGTAAAGGACATTTCTGGGCATACCTAGAAATCCTGAAAGATAGGAGCTCTTTTTTTTTTTTTTTTTAAAGATTTTATCCATTCATTTGACAGAGAGAGACACAACAAGAGACGGAACACAAGCAGGGGGAGTGGGAGAGGGAGAAGCAGGCTCCCTGCTGGGCAGGGAGCCCGATGCGGGGCTTGATCCCAGGGCCCTGGGACCCGAGCCAAAGGCAGACGCTTAACGATGAAGCCACCTAGGTGCCCCTAGGAGCTCATTTTTTTCCCTCTAAACTCTCCATCACAATTAAGAATAGCTACCACACCCCACAGCCTTGCATTCTTTTTTTTTACCCCCCGACTATTATGTTCTATTGTACAAGGAACTTGGTCCCTCAATGCTAACATCACAAACACACACAATCCTCAAGTGATTAGAGGTCATAATTTAAGTAACTGATTTGCCCCTGCAGTGAATAGATACTAGGGTACCATTTATCATTACCAATGTTAATGTCTTTAAATCTGATCATAGCAGAGAGCTAATTCTAGATTCCCATCTTTTAGATTTTGTTCTAGAACTGCTGCTGGTGCTAAAGACAATATCAGTCTAGAGTCTGCCAGGAAACAGTCAACAGAGCAGTAATAGCAAGAATACAAGTCTTACAAGAATGAGGGGTTTAATTAAGAGTAGGACTTATGCATAAATGGAATTGTGGAATTGCTGATTTGGAAGGAGGACTCGGGAGGAGAGAAAGTCATCAATGACTACATCCTGAAGTCCTGGAGGAGGTGGGCAAGCCAGAATATGCAGGGGAAAGTCTGAGAAGTCATGAGTATTTGGTCCCCAAAGTGGAACCACATTGTCGGAGTTTGGGAGGGTAGCAGAAAGATCATCGAAGCTGCCACATTACTCAGTGATGATGTCTGATGCCATCACGAGAGACCATGACAGTCTTCTAGAATAATGGCTCTCACTATCCTTCTGCATTGACTCTGCACATTTCACTGTCCTTCTGCGGTTAATACATGAATTAGAACTATTTAAAGAAGGTGATTCGGGAAGCAGAGGTTTAAGTCTTTGGTAGAAATGCAGGTGCCCCTGTTCACGGTCCTTTTTGTGACCTCAGTAAGAGGTTCCTTTTTACCTTTGGAGATGTGTCAAGGTCTTTAGATCTCTATAGAAGCTTCCCAATTTCGAATGCAATTTCACCTGGGAGCTGGGACAGAAGTCCTGACAGTGGGAACTTGACCAGGGCTGTGATGAATCTATCAACCATCTCTACATTTTTTAATATACCCTGCAGGAATGCAAGGGGACAGAGAAAAAAAATGTGTTCTCTGTGAAGAGTTCTCTGTAAATTCCTGCCCTCAATGAACTTACCCCTCTAATGGAGAAACATAATACAGCATCATGAATCAAAGATTCTGAAAACAAATGCAAATCAAGACAGTTCACATTTTAGGAAAGCAAAAAAAAAAAAAAAAACACAGCCCACATTCTGGGAGTGGTGTGCTGGAGTTCATTTGGACCAGTTTATAAGAGCCAATTATTAAATGTTTAGGAATTTTGCAAGCTGGTTTATGTCACCAGCCTGAATTTGGCGGTGGTGATAGTATTTATGAAAATTGGGAAATACAATAAATCAGAACTTTTTTCCCTCCGAATATCCAGTTGTTAAAATATTTACCAGCAAACCACTGTACGTTGTGAATCCTAATACACTCTTTTTCAGCTCCAGATTCCAGAGATGATCACAGAAATTTAGCAGTAAATTTTTGATTATATTATCACTTTATTATCTTTGGAAGTTGGTAGTACTGATTTGATGTTGGAGCAATGAACAGTTGTAATTGGTTAATATGGAAAGGTCATTTTAGAAAAGAAATTAAGGTTAAATTTTCTGCAGATAGTAGAGATAGGTGGTGCCAACACAGGGAGTTAATTGAAGCTATTTGGTAAGATAGCTAGGCAATAACTAATTTTTTAAGCTTTATTTCATAGATTAAAACATAGTTTGATGTTCTGATCCTTGCATTGATTTTGAAAACATCTAGGATAATAATACACTGTATATGTGCAAAGCAGAAAGGAACCCTATTGAGGCAATTTCATATTAAATCAGTTTGTCAGTGATGATGGATTGTTCAAAGAATGCTTTTGTCAATATAAAACCTGAGTTAAAAATGAATAATTAGTTAATTAACCTTATGTTTTTCAAGCAACCTATTATTTTTTATGCTTTAAATCCCTTAGCAGTTTATTGGAATTTAGGTAATTTTTCAGTTGGCAATGTGCAGTTAAAACTAAAATGGAAGAAATACCGAATTGGGTGAATATTTTTGGATGTGTGGGGTTTTTTTTTTAATTTTATTTTTATTTAAAACAACTTTTTTTAATTTAGATTTTTTATTTATTTGAGAGAGACAGAGAGAGGACGAGTGGAGGGGCAGAGAGGGACAAGCAGAATTCCCGCTGAGTGGGGAACCTGACTTGGGGCTCCATTCTATAGGACCTCACTGAAATCATGACCTGAACCGAAATCAGATGTTTAATGGACTGAGCCACCCAGGCAACCCATTTTTGCATGTGTTTTAATGGCTTTATTGCAGTATAAATTTTACAAACCATTAACATTGTAAGTTTACAATGCAGTGACATTTAGTAAATTTACAAAATCATCACCACCACCACCACAAATGCCATTTCATGGCATTTCTGTGATACAAAAAAAAAAATCTTTGAGCTTGTTTTTCATCAATCCCTACTCCCAACCCCAGGCAACCATTGATCTCTTTTCCGTATTTTTAAATTTGTCTATTCTGAACATTTAAAATGTTCATAAAATCATACACTATGTGGCTGTTCATATCTAGCTTCTTACAGATAGTATAATGTTCAGGTGATTCATCTATATAGAGGATATGTCATTTTTTTGGTTCCTTTTTACTGCTGGATAGTATTCCGTTGTATAGATCTACTGCAATTTATCCATTCACCATTTGACAAATATTTGCATTAATCATTAGTATTAGCTAATGTGAATAATGCTGCTGTGAATATACAGGTTTGATAAGTTTATGTTTAACGTTTTCAGAAACTAACAAACTGTTTTCCAAGGTGGCTGTATCATTTTACATTCTTACCAATAGTGTAAGAGGATGCCAGTTACTCTACATCCGTGCCAACACTTAGTGTTTTTTGTCTTATTGATTATAGTCATCTTAGCGACATCTCTTGAACAAAAAAAATGTACAAGATTTGTGCGCCAAGAACTGCAGAATATCTCATTGCAACCCACAAATTGTGATAGGTTATGTTCTCATCTTAACTTAGTTTAAAATAATTTCTAATTTTCTTTTTAACTTTTTCTTTGGCTCATCAGTGTTCTTTTTAGTTTCCATGTATTGGGAGTTTTCCAGGTATCTTTCTCTTATTGATTGCTTTATACAGCCAGCAATTGACAAAATCTGTTTGCAGGTAGGTTAACAAAGAGTGCTCTCTGCTGGGCTTATTTCTTAACCTGCAAAGGTTTACAGTTATTATATCTATTATAGGTGCCTGAGGTATAATTTTGTTGGTGTAGTTGATTAATTCACGAAACTTTATTGAAATCTTGAAACAGAACTGGGAATAGTGAGGTACATAGCATGTCTACATAGTGAGCTGAAATGCACGGAAATGGTCAGGCGTGGTGAATTAGATGAAACAAGCTCTCAGAATACTTTGTTGGCATTGAGTGCCACACTCAGGGAAAATTACAGCGCCATGCAAGCCTTCTAAGATTTTTTTTCTCTCCCTAACTTTCCACCGTGGGAAACTTACTTATCAGAGGTCAGTGTGAACAGGAGAGATAAAAAAAAATATACTTGATGGATCTGAGGCAGAATGGCATTACAGGACTGAATCATGACTTCAAGAATAATCATGACGAAGAATAATTGGCTCTGGGGACACACTGTGTTCATCCTCTCATTGTCATCAAAGCAGAGAAATTATATTGCCTTTTGGGTCTCCTGCCCTGTGCCATAATCCAAGAGGAAGAGCTCCTGCTAGTTACCTTAGATATTTAAAAAGGAACACCCAACTGAAGTTCTAAGGCCATTAAGGCTCTATTTAAGTTGAATGGGATATTTGAAATGTGCTAAAGTTAGAAAACATCAAATAATTAAAAGAAAAGTCTAAATTGTGTAGTACTGACTATAAAGGAGACCAGATCATTAAAAGGTCAATGGGCTTGCTGACAGCAAAATGATATAATGCAGCCTGTCTACCAGCACCATCAAACACTCAGGGGAGCAAAACTCCTTTGAGGCAAGCACATGAAGACAGTAGATCACAGCCAGTTCTTGAAAGTGCAGCTGCTTTTAGTCTTCTAGAAACTTTGAAGTTACCTTTGATTTTTTTTTTTTAATCTTCCTTTTATTCTGTTTTTTTTCCCCCCTTCATAATATCTCTGGTATTCATCCTCTCTGGTCAAGGTTCTCCAGAGAAACAGAATTAATAAGATATATGCACAGAGAGAGAGAGAGAGATTTTAAGAATTGGCGTACATGATGGTAGGGACTGCAAGTCCCAAATCTGTAGGGCAGGCCAGCAGGCTGAAAATTCGAGTCAGGGTTAATGCTGTGGCCTCAGTGTGAATTCCACGGAACACTGAGCTGGAACCTCTGGCAAGATTCCTGTGGTGCATTCTTGAGGATAATCCCTTCTTTTCTGGGAAATTTCAGTTTTTGGTCTAAAGGCCTTCTACTGATTGGATTAGGCTCACCCACATTCTGGAGGGTAATCTTTTTTGCTCAAAGCCTACTGATCACATCTAAAACCCCCCTAATGGCAACATCTAGACTGATGTTTGATGAAACAGTTGGGCATTGTAGCCTTGCCAAGTTAACCCATAAAGTTAACCATCACATTTTTCTTCCCATTTTTATGTCTGCCTTAAACCTATACTCTCATGACCACATGTTTGCAGTGATTGAAATGGACCCACATTGACCCTGAGCGAGTCTCCCAAGTGTCTCCATGCTTCAGTGGACCTTTCCTGTGCAATTGCCATGTTCCTGGAATAATTTTTTCCCTGACATTCTCCATTATCTTACCCAGTCTCTGTCAAACTACACTGATTTCCACTTAATTTCTGACTCTCCTCTCCATTCATGATATTCTTCTCACTCTTCACATGAATGGCCCATTCTGTGCTGGTCATATCATAGTTGGGCTGTCATGTTTCCTCCTTTATTTTTCTAAGACTCTCCCTATTATGGGTCCAGATTACATTTGCTCCAGTTCCCAAGTTAACCTCATATCTCTGGAGTATTTATACTATCTATCACCGGTAGCTAGGTTACGGTTAAGCAGTTAGTCATTCTTTAGTTATTTAAGGTATGTTATCTTTATCTCCTTAATCAAATTGTAAGGTATTTGAAATTAGTATGCACCACTTTTCTTAGCACAATGCTCACCAGTGGTTGCAGGAAGGAGATAATTTAGCCATTCATTGATTATGGCAAAAAAAAAAATCTAGAGTATTGTGCAATTCAAACTTAAATGATGCATAAAGCTGCAGTTGAGAACTAGAATGATACAGCATTCTGGGCCTTCCATTTTGACTACTAAATTAGAACTTGTGAGGATAAGCTCAAGATACTATATTTTTACAAAAGTGATTTTGACTTTGCAAGTCTGAACACTGGTGTTCAGCAATTACTGTGTAGACTTCTATTTTGGAGCACCCCATTAATTCATAAAAGAGTTCAGTGTATTTTTCCTTCAAAGGGCTCTTATGTAGGTCTGTATTGTCACTGCCTTGCATGAGGCTCCCCTTACTTTCTTTTAGGAGTCCTCTCAATTCTTCATGCTTTCTACTGGGCTTCTCTCCAATATTGCCTCCATATTGCTTAGAGTGTGCTCAAAATTTGCAAATTTGATTGTGTTATTTCAGCATAAAATGCTTTGCTTTCCCTTGTTTAGGTTGACATTCAATCTTCTTTACATGGATTATGAAGCTGTTCAAGATATACCTGCCTCCCTTAGTGGCTTAGGCTTTTCCCGCTGCCTCCATCCATACTAAGTTACTCAAAACTGTTTTGTCCTCTAACGAATCTTTGCCTCTGTGCATGCAAAGAATTATGTGCCGTAATTCATACCATTTGTTTAAGTAACATCAATTTGTAACCTAGGCATTGCTAGACACTAAGAATTTTGATATTGAAGATATAATCCCCTCCCCTTCTGAACACTGCTGACCAGTAGGAAGATAAGTACATAAATACTCATTTAACAATAGCTCCTGTGGACTGATAACCTATTATTTATCGGGATTGGACTAAGTGTTTGGCATGAATTATCACTCAGTCTTCATAATCGCACTATAGGGAGCTGGGCTAGAGTGCAGGTCTTTGGAATCTGGAGCCCACATTCTTTTTTTTTTTTTTTTTTTTTTTAAAGATTTTATTTATTTGACAGCGAGAAACACAGCGAGAGAGGGAACACAAGCAGAGGGAATGGTAGCGGGAGAAGCAGGCTTCCTGCCGAGCAAGGAGCCGATGCGGGGCTCGATCCCAGGACTCTGGGATCTGACCTGGGCCGAAGGCAGCCGCTTAACGACTGAGCCACCCAGGCGCCCCTGGAGCCCACATTCTTAACTGCTGGGCTTTTGTGTGGCTGTGCTGAAGGAGTTAAGAGGAACCACAATCATATTATAGGAGACTTCGTAATGTATTCAGGGTGTAGTCTCCTCAATTAATAGGAAAGAAAATTAAATGACATAAGGCTAATACTTTTCTTTACTCCTTCATTACATTGCACTGGGCCAATATTTTACTTATTTTTATAGCACCAGAAATTAACAAAGTCCTGTCGCAGGTACTAAATGAGAATGTGAAAGTTCGAGTTCCTTGCCTTCAGCTGTCGCAAGTCAATCTGCCAGCCCTCAACACGTAAACACTGACAGAGCTAAGTTTGAGAGCTGGCGCCGCTCTTTCTTTAGTCATTTGTTCTTAGAAAATGATTTAACCGCTTCTTCTTAGTTTCCTTATCTGTAAAATGAAAAGCTCAGTAGTTTGTAAGCCATGCCAAGATTGAATGAAAGGTTTACGTAGGAAGATGACATAATCCGAATTGTGTTTTGGAGTAATTAACACTAGCGGTTTTATGCAGTTGTCTAAATAAAAAGTGTCAGTGTACCAGATGATGACGTTAGCAGAGGGTCTGAAGAGAACAAAACTCATGCATGTCCATGTGCTAAATTCTCACCCAAGTGACAAAAGAGGTGAGACTTGCTTTTCACAATTACACAGACCCTACATGAACCTAAGTTTTAAACCTCTTCCCTATTATAATTCTGATTAATTTGAGTCATCCCGAGCCTCAGTCTACTGAATGAAAGTCCTATATAATAGCTAAAATAATTTCTTATGGATGATTCTATGAATCTTTAGGGGATGTGATTATCTATTTAATGGAATAAGATATATTTGAATTAATGGATAAAAATGTAGAATTCTGACATACCTGTGGGGAAGAATATTTTTTTTTAAAGAGAGAATCATGTGTGTGCACACTGGTGGGGAGGGAGAGGGGTAGAGGGAGAGGTAGAATCTTAGTCAGGCTTCACGCCCAGTGGGAGCCCAGTGTGGGGCTGGATCTCATGACTCAGAGATCATGACTTGAGCCGAAATCAAGAGTTGGACAATTAACCAGCAGAGCCACCCAGGTGCCCCTGGGGAAGGATTTTAAGTGAGCTAAATCTTATCTTTTGAAGTAGATAGTTGAGGAATAATCTAAAATTAAACAAGAGATAGCAATGAAAGCACTTTATTAGGTACCTGGAAGTACCTAATGGAAGAAATAAATAGAAATGTTTAAAATTGGTCTTTTTAGAGACTGGCCCCAGAAGACAAGAAGATCTCTGAAATTGAGGCTTTGGAGATGGAAGAGCTGGGCTCTATTCTGATTCTTCCGTGCAGCTCAGGCAGGTTTTAAATAGAGAGGTGCCTTGAAGCCACTAACCCACAAAGAGAAAACAAAGCCAGCCCATTGGGAAGTCTCCCCTTCCAGACAGAGATACATTGCAGGATGCCCAAGGAGAAATGGCCCTCTGTGAGAGAGCTCATCTGTCCTTACTTAGTCAGGAACCCGTTTTTTTTTTTTTAAACTTCCAGGATTCTGCAGCAGAGTAGCTGTGAGCATAAATTTAATATCCATTGAAGCAACATATATATCATCATTCATATAGTCTAAACGCGAGGCATTTAAAAATTATGTCTGATTTAATATTCTTTCAAAATTAATTTGACTTGGTAGTGTAATTTAAAACTTTAATATCATTTTTGACATACACTATTGAATAAGTGAAAAATGGCATTTGCTGTACCTTAAATATTGAGTTCATCTAATCAATAAAATTACTTTCTTTAATTACTCTATGTTAAAAATTGTACGCTAATTTATTAAAGGAAAATCGATAAAAATTAGATAATGATATGTGAAACTATAAATGAGAATTTGTGACTTCAAATAAGGGAAGCTTACTCTGATTATAAACATGAGTGAGAAAGAGACTTAAAAATTAACTTGTCATATCTGTAGTGCAATATGATAAGCTTAATATGTTGAAATGTGGTTGGGGTTTATTATGTTCATCATTTATGATGTTCTTCAATAGTACACTTGCCTTTCATACAATTTATAGAAGACAGCTGGAGCAATGTTATTAAAGTGAAAGCGAAAATTACATATTATATATATCAAGAGTCCAACACCAGATTTGAAACTAATAACATTAGACCACGAGACACTTCTCTGTAAGAGATTTTCATTGGGTAACATTTTTGGTAGACCAACACTGTTATGGTTAACTAATCATCGTTCACACCATCCCTGCTGATCTCTTGGGTTAATGTTCATAGCTTTTAAAAAAGCTATTATTTCAGTCCTTTACGCAACATGCACAGCAATTTTAATATTAGAAAGATATAGGCTTTTGTTATAAGAAATATTTTGCTGATAATGTTGAAAAAAACTCACAGATCTTGAGGGGCTTTTGTGGTTTAATGTCAACTAAAACAGAAGAAACCAGAAGAACTCTTCTTCAGGCAGCATGTGTTCAATGCACTAGGTCAGGCAAGAAAATACTGTCATGAAATTGAACCCATACTCACACTTGTCCTATTCATTGCAAAATTTATATACAAACAATCTATATTTAGAAAAATTATGAGCCTGTGATAAGTTTAAGATATTGTGATGGATACCAGAGTACAACCATTAAGAAGACCTATTCTTCTTGCCTCCACAGGGCCCATGGTCTGGTGGGACAAAAAAGACATAAAAATAGGAAAAAAATGTAGTTCAACAGACTATGTCGGATAAGAGCTAAGCAGGGTGGAAATAATTTTTTTTAATGGGAATATGGGAGGATGATGGGTAGCAACTGAAAGGATTCCAACATTTCAAAGCAGGCATCAAAGAGGAAAAAAAAAAAAGAGGAAGGGAACTTAATGTGTGAAAGAAAAGGAAAACCATCATTCAGCTCATTTTCTGATTGTATCTATCACAGAATACAACTGATTTGATAGATTTTTCTTAAATCATGTCTTTATTTAAAAAATTTTATATAGTTGAGAGAAGGGGAATGCGAGAGAGTGGGGAGCAACATGGGGGATGGAGAGGGACAAGCAGACTCCCCATTGAACATGGAGGCAGATGTGGGCTCAATCACAGGACCCTGAGACCACGACCTGAGCCAAAACCAAGAGCTGGAGGCTTAACTGACTGAGCCATCCAGGCACTCCTCTTAAATTGTTTATTGATTATTTAGACTGAAATGATAGAAATGTTGACAGTTTTGGGACATTGAGTAGATAGTCAAGAAAAGAAGGACTTGTAAGTAAGTAGTGTGGCTGCTACATGAAAACGTGGTGGAATTAAGATTTAATCTAGCATATGATTTAAATTGAATTAAAATTTTCTATAATAAATTATTGTGTCTTTTTAATTAATTTTAAATGTAGATGCAATCATACTGTGATGTTGGCATTCGGTTTTGAGTCAACTTATATGGACATCCTGTTTCTTCTAAATATATCTTTAGATTTACAAATACAAATTTCCCACTATATTTACTAGGAAATAGTGGCTATAGGGACTTCAAAGTGAGTTAAGTATTTTGGACCTGGAGCATGAGAGGGGAAACTGATCTGCATTGGTGGTCATACTCAACAGCCAGATGAAAAATTGTGGTGTAAGATGATTGACCATCCAGAAGTTTCAGGAAGGAATCTAAATGTGTGTCCTTCATCTTCTGAGAGATGATGGTTCTGAGTGACCTTGCCTCTTATGCTTAGATAGCATACTAAGGTAAATAGTAAACTGAGATTGGACAAGATAGAGACAGACAAATATCAAAGGAAGAGATAAAGGCTGGGGAAGAAGTAGAAATAAAGGGGGGGGTGGTGCCTGGGTGGCTCAGCCGTTAAGCGTCTGCCTTCAGCTCAGGTCATGATCCCAGAGTCCTGGGATCGAGCTCCTTGCTCGGCAGGAAGCCTGCTTCTCCCGCTACCATTCCCTCTGCTTGTGTTCCCTCTCTCGCTATGTTTCTCTCTGTCAAGTAAATAAAATCTTTAAAAAAAAAAAAAGGGGGGGAAACTGTAAGTCTGCACTGTTAGCGAGACTCCTTTTTGGTTTAGGCCAGGCTGTAGATATGTTGGGTCCTTTGAGAAGTAGGGGCTCTCATAGGAATAAAGTCCAAAGAGTTTATGTTGTATTGTCTCCAGATTATTAGTAGATCAGATTATTGGCTGTTTGTAGGACCGATGGGAAATTGTCCATCTGGTCAGACTTGAGAGGATGCCTTATAGAGGCATTCTGTGTGACTGTGGGCTACCAGATGGCCTTTGATTTGGAGGGTCAATAATCTGTAGAACTATTATCCTAATTCCTTGCACCCATGGGATAATTTCAATTATTTTGTGATATCATTCTCTCTCTCT
>JAQQSY010002987.1:0-13297 GCA_028646535.1 Procyon lotor
GATGCTAATATGCAGCCATTTTGAGAAGTACTCATCAGCAGAATTCCCTCGAACAGACTGAGGCAACACGGTGGGTGTCCAAAAAACATCATCCTGTCAAAACACACAAGCTTAACCTTTCTCCACACAGGCATCTGGATCACAGAATTATTCACAAACACCGTAGGCAAGAACGTGGCTATCATTCTGAGGACAACCGCTAGAGTTTCGATCGAAATTCCACTTTTCATAATAAGCAAGCATTACTTCTGCAGGAAGTTGTCCCTGAGTCTCACAGCTGAATTGAATCTTCTTCCTCCTCGCTTGGGTTCCCCCCTGACATGGCACTTATTGTGTTCCCGTGATGGTCTGTCCCCACCATAAGGCTGTGTTCTTAAGGCTGAGGGGAGTGGATTAATCAATATGACGATTCATAACAGAAAATTTAAACCAAAATGTCAGTAACGGTTTATTATTATAGTAATTCAGAAGAATGACATATTTGCAATTTTGCCAAGAAGAAGCTTTATTTAATTTTATTATCTTGATTGCAAGAATCCTCACTTAACACTAAAGTTAAGAAAAGAGTGAGTACTGCTCACTTTTTATACGACTACACTTTTCGACAAATATACTTTTAAACACAAACAAGTCATAATGTGCCCAAGGCTTCAGACACTTTTCCCACAGAACCAATAGCTTTCTCCTTTGAAATTAGAGAAAGTTCACAGATTTATGGCAAATAGTGACAGATGCAGGATATACCCAAAATGAAACTGCCTGTCAGGGAATACTGTGAATTAATCCAATTATTGTAATCTGACTTGTATGTGTATGCAAGCCAGACCTTACACAAACAGGACAGCATTCTAGAATCCAAACACGTGATTCTGTAAAATAACAGGAGATCCTTACACAAATCTGTTCGTGGCCTGATAGCTTCCTTTCCTTCAAAAAAGCAGGCACCACTAACACAAGACAGCTGTTACGGTCATTTTTCAGGAAACTGAAATGCAAAGCTGCTTAAAAATGCAGAGATATATCCATGCACTACTTTATTAAGTAAATGCATTTTCAGTGAAAACCTGCTGTGCTCCATGTTTGGTGCTCTGGGAAGAAATTAGAAGTTAAAATAAGGCCCTTGTCTAAGAGGAAATTTCATTCTAATATGGCAGGGAAACAACGCTATATAGTTGTAATATCAGACAGGATGTTTTATTGCAGTAAATAGATGCTCTAAATACAGTGTGATCGTGAATTAAAGTGGAGACATTGGTCATACAATTATGAGAAAGTGATATTGAATAGATGCTCAAAGAGGGTCAGGTTTTGATAGGTAGAGATTTGAAGGAGAATATTACAAAAGGAGGGAAATCAAGGCATGAGTAAAGGTTTAGGTGAGAATTACCATAATCAGGGTAAGAAGTTTGGTGTTAACTTTAAAGGCAACTGGGACCCATAGAATGTTTTTGAGAATTGCAGCAACACTGTAGGAGATTTACCCCTTTAAGAAAGTTTAGGATGTATCCGGGAGGGAAGAAGACTGGAAGCATGGGAACATGTATGGGAGACACATTCAACTACAGGATTGATGAGAAGATGGGAAAAAAAACCCAAACAGGATCAGAGGCATAGATAAAGAACTGATGGACAGTTCTAGTCCAAGTAGGCACCCAAGCACAAGCATTTGTCTCTCCACCTTCTAGCTATCCCCCAGAGTAAAAGAACATGGATAATCTTGTAAGAATAAAGAGATCTAAAAAGACAGCAAATCTGCCAATAAAATGGTGAAAACCAGCTGCCTATAAAAATGTCCATTCTCCATTTGTAGTTATCACCACATAAAATCTCTAGTCTTTAGAAGAAACTTACTAACATGGAAAAAATAAGATTGGGATAAATGGTGAAAATAACTGATTCCATAAAAATAAAGATAATTTAAGATATTTAAAAATCAGTTTGAGATAGTATTCTTGGAAAAATTCAGGAAGGTATTACAAGATGATATAAAATTTAAACAGAGAGCAAGAAGGAACTCTTGGATATTAAATGTAAAGTCAAGGTAATCTCCCAGAAAATAGAGCAAAAAGAAAAAACTTTAAAAATGAGAAAAAATTAAGAGATCTAAATCTCAGGTTATATATTATAATCAGGCAGGATTTAATCAGGGAAGCAAAGCTACCAGGAGTGATGGGATAAGAGATTTGTTGTAGATATTAAATCTCGGGACGCCTGCGTGGCTCAGTGGGTTAAGCATTTGCCTTTAGCTTGGGTCATAATCTCAGGGTCCTGGGACGGAGCCCGGAATCAGACTCCCTACCAGGGAGTCTCCTTTTCTCTCTCTCTCCCTCTGCCTGCACCCCCACTGGTGCTCTCTGTCTCCCTCTACTCTCTCTCTCTCTCTCAAATAAACAAATAAAATCTTTAAAATAAATAAATAAATAAATCTCACCCAGTTGTGTGAGTTGGGGAAGTTAGGGTCTGGGAGATGAGAGCAGTCACCTGTAAGTCAGCCTGAGAAGCCAATCGGGCTCGGCTGCCCAATGGGACTGAGAACAGAAGGCTCCTGGAGGGTTCTATGGCCAACTTCCATCTGTGCAGCTTCCGGCTCTGTGGGTCTGATACCACGTGTCTGGTGGAGGGCTTGGGGCTGCTTTTGTCTACAGGGTCAACAGTCAGGAGTAAGAGCTAGAGCAGACAGCAGGTGCAAAATGGAACCCCTGACTCTCTGCAACCTGTCGCCATGTTGAAGCATGGCAGCTATCAGAGAGCAAAGTCTGTGGCTTCACACTGGCCCTCCAGGTCTCACAGAAATTTCTGCTTCAGCAAATCCAACCTAGACCCTACAGGGAAAGGGCCTCAGGAGTTCCGGCCAAACCAAATTGACACAAGCCACCCATATCTGACTAGTAAAAGTGAAAAAGAAGGAACACAGAAAAAGAAAAAATTATCACTATCGTGAGGGGGGGGAAACAAGAGACACATGTCTTCAGATTCAAAGAGAACCACAAAGTTCAAGCAGGTTGTATTTTTAAAAGGTCCACACCTAAAGCGCCTTTGTTAAATTTCAAAACACTCATGATAAGCTTAAGCTCATAAATGCTTCTGGAAAAAATAAATCACAAGTGAGAACGACACTCACTAAACATCATATCTTAGCAGATATACTGATGGCCAGGAGACAGGAGGGCAATGACTTCGCAGTTCTCAGGGAAGATGATTTCGAACCTAGGATTCTACATCCCAATCTTGTGCAAGCGCCAAGAGAGGTCACTTGGACTTGCAAATATGAAACACCCAGTTGGAGTGTTTTCAATGTGAAAGAATGTGAAATTCACTCAAAAAACTAAAAATGGAGCTATCATACCATCCCATGTGTCACTGCGAGGTATCTACCTCAAGAATATCAAAGCGCTAATTCGAAAAGATATCTGTATCCTTATATTTATTGCAGCATTGTTTACAGTAGCCGAATGATGGAAGCAGCTCCGGTGTCCATTGACCGAGGAATGGATAAAGAAGATGTGTGTATGTACATAGTGGAATAATACTCGGCCATGAAAAAGAATGAAATCTTGCCTTTGGCAGCAGCATGGATGGAGTTGGGGATACAATGCTCAGTGAAACAAGTCATCCAGGGAAAGACAAATACCATATAATTTCACTCACGTGTGCAGTTTAAGAAACCAAACAAATGAACAAAGGTAAAAGAGAAAAACAAATAAATAGACTTAAATGCAGCGAACAAACAGATGGTCCCCAGAAGGGAAGTGAGTGTGGGATGAGGGAAAGACGTCAAGGGAATTAAGAGTACATTTATCATGATAAGCACTGAGTAATGCACAGAATTGTTGAATCACTGTATTACACACCTGACACGGGATGTTAATTATACTTGAATTTTTTAAATGGCAAAAAAACCTTCTAAGATAAAATTCTAAAAATAAACATAAAAGATTAGTGATTAGGGGCGCCTGAGTGGCTCAGTGGGTTAAGCCTATGCCTTCGGCTCAGGTCATGATCTCAGGGTCCTGGGATTGAGCCCCGCATCGGGCTCTCTGCTCAGCGGGAGCCTGCTTCCCCCTCTCCCTCTGCCTGCCTCTCTGCCTACTTGTGATCTCTCTCCTCTCCGTCAAATAAAATAATTAATTAATTAGTTAATTAATTAATTAATTTTTAAAAAAGAGATTAGTGATTAAAGACAGGAGCAGCAACCCACAGAGTCCTGCAGAGTATCTGAGGTTGTTGAGTGCCGAACTGGGATTAGAACCTGGGTTTCTGCAACCTTCTGCTCCAGGCAGTCCTGCTCCTAATTCCTCTTGGGCTACGGGTCTGATTTCCAACGGTGGTGAGGACAGAGCCCTGGCTCGTGCTGGGATGGCAGGCTCCTTAGAGTGTGGCCAGGCCTGCACGCAGCTGCAAGGCGTCTCTGGAGCGAGTCAGCGGCACGACTCTAAGTAAACCAACTGCTGGTAAGACATCGAGAACTAGCGAGATTTCCAGAAACTATTTTAAGCAATTCTCAATGTATTTATCCAAATGGAAACAATGACTCTGTAAATATGGATAAATATTTTTACCGAATCTGTTTCTTTCGACCTTTTAATTTGAACCCTAATTCATTTTGTTTATTTTCCCACTAAAAGCACTTAGGCTTCTTCTGAGAACACTTAGATTTGTTATTAAAGCTTTTTGGGGGGCGCCTAGGTGGCTCAGTTGGTTAAGTGTCTGCCTTCGGCTCAGGTCATGATCCCAGGATTTGGGGATCAAGCCGCATATCGGGCTCCCGCTCAGTGGGAAGTCTGCTTCTCCCTCTGCCTCTGTTCCTTCTCCCTCTCATGCTCTCGCTCTCTCTTTCTCAAATAAATAAGTGAAATCTTTAAAAAAATAAAAATTTTTTTTATTTTATGAAGTGATAAACTAAAACATATTCAGTGAAAGACCTAAAGAAAATTTTATTGTTAGTATTATATTCAAGATTACACATTTTTAAAAACTATTTCCAAATAACTAGAGTTTTCTGATTAGGTTTTGCACTAAGATATATGAGACTATTTGACAAATGACTTTGAGTCTTTGGGGCCTACAAGTTGTCAAAGATAACGAAACTGAGACTCATGCCCAATCTTCGCAGAAGGTAAACAGGTATCGTCAAAATCCTTGAGCGCTGTTATCACCAAAGCCCTGGCAAAACTACCCCTTTAAGCTGTATCAGACAAGCTAAGTCAAGATTTCTTTTAAAAAGCAGTGTAATTTAAATCCTGCCTTGAGGAAGTAACTTGCTCAATTTAGGGGAAAAGATCAAAACAAAAAAAAAAAAAAAAAGGAGAGAAAGAAAGAGATTACAAAGAATATAACTGCTAATATCGGGACAAAAATGTTTTGTCACACACTTCAAGTTTTACCTTTTTTCCTCAAGCAAAACTGCTCCAAGTTCTCTTCCCTTAGTTTTCCTCTCCGCATCTGATCCAGTGGGAAACATTAACCAAAAAAACTCTGCCTTCTGCATCTCCTCCTTTTCTATCTGCCTTGCAGTGCCGAGGAAATAGAAGCACACCAGAGCTCTATCATTTCTAGCCTGGAGATATTTCATTTTTATTCAAATAGTTTAAGCTCCATAAAGCATATGAAGCTACATCTTCAAATTTCAAAGAATACGGCAAGTGTGTTCTTTTCTCGGCGTCATTTAATATTTGACAAATCGCTCCTGAATGATTTTGCTACCTAAATATACTCTTTTTTTGTGTGCAGTTTTTATCCATTTGGGTGGAGTTTTTTAAATCTTTCTGTCACTGTATCACCTTCAATTCATTCTTTAAAGCACAGAATTATTACTTTTTTGTTGCTGACAAGATATGAAATAATTCTTTGAGATGCATTATATTCAAGAACCCTGTACTTGTTCCAATGCCCTGGAGTGAGATGCTTTTGAGAAATAGCATACTCAGTGACAGCATATTCCAGAAGTAATGTGGACCCAGCATTTGGAGCACAGTTAGATGGCTGCCCGTATCCCTTAATCATGTTCATGGCCACCATTTGAGACTCTCCTCACATGATTCCTGCCTCCAACTGTGCCTTTCCCATCATCCTTGACCCAACGGATGCTCTCAATTTGGTACTTGCTATGTACTTTCGCAGCTGTGTTTACTATACATTAAAATGATTCCGAGATTCTATTTAATTCATCTCGATTGTCTCAGAGTGAAGTACAGTTTGGGGGCTCTTGTGGGCACTCAGCAAATCCTTGTGGAAAAAGGAAGGACAGAAGGAAGTAGAAACATCTTTACAAATTGTAAGAAATTGTAAAGAAACATTCTTTACAAATTGTAAGAAATTGTAAAGAAACATTCTTTACAAATTGTAAGAAATTGTAAAGAAACATTCTTTACAAATTCTAGCTTTGGCTGGGGTAGCCCTCTAATAGTTAAAACAATACAAGTCAATAGAGTATAGCTGGGACATGAATCCTCAGTATTCTCCACGAGCCACAAGGCTGAGTGGTATGGCGGGCTACTTGAGTCCACAAGGCCTGATGATCAGCTTTATGCTCAACAAAACTGTCTGAGTCCATTCTGGCTTCCATAACAAATTATATCACAGACTGGGGGACTTATAAACAATAGAAACGTATTTCTCACAGCTCTGGAGACTGGCAGTTCAAGATAAAGGTGCCACCATGGTGGGGTTCTGGGGAGAACCCCCTTCCTCTGGTTTGCAGATGGCCATCTTCTCCTTGGATCCTCACAGGTTGGAGAACAAAGGCATTCTCTGGAGTCTCTTTTATAAAGGCACATGGGCCCCACACTCAGGACCTCATTACCTCCCAAAGGCCCCACCTTTCCATACAACCTACTGTGGGCTAGGATTTCAACATATGAATTCTGGGGGGACTCAAGCATTCAGTCCATAATGCCAACTATGTGGTTGAGGTTCTTGTGGAGAATTTAAGACACACAGAGTCATCCTGATGACAGGGTGTGGACACCTGCTCAGCCTAAAGTAACTCGGAGAGGTCTGGGGTGTCAAGTGAGGAAAAGCTGACCTCTGTCCAAGACTTTCCAACCCAAAGTGACACATCTCAAAACATTACAGTCTCCCTCACTGGACTTGATATCTCCATCAGAGAATCTGACCAAATCACAGAAGGTACTTCTCTTTTTTAAAATTTTTAACGTGATCCTTTCTTACCCGGCTTATTTTGGCAGTTTTGCATTTGAAATCAAGTTCTCCTTACTTAACGAAGCAGCACATCTTCCTTCTAAAGCCTCTTTCCTCAAGTTCTCTTGAACTAGAAATCGTCTCATTCTCTGATTTTTTTTTTTTTTTTTTTTGGCATTTAACTGGTGGAGCCTCATTTCTCTACTATTTGTTATTCACTTTCTTTTTTTCTGATAGAGTCATCACATTCAACCCAGTCTTCACTTAGCATATATTGAGCACCAACCACATACAGAATCTGTAATGTGCCTCCTATGAAGAGGGAACCAACGGGTCCCCTAGGGCAATGATCGCTTTGGAGGTTGAGGATGGTTATGATAACACAGGCTTCCAAGCCAGTTGTCAGCTAGGAAAGGCCAGGGAGTGAAAGGTTAAACGGGGGCACCAGGGCACTCCTGGCTGAATAGCTCAGCCCGTGATCATTACTGGCAGTCACTACTCTATGAAAGGCTGCATGGGGGACTTGTGGGATTTCAGGATTGAGAGCAACATGGATAAATATAGACACTGCCACTGAGGGTTAAAAAATGAATTGCCTAAGGGCACAAAGGGGTGACTTAGATTGACAGAGGGTATTTAAAGTTATTTTTATTTTAAATTGTGAAATATTTCAAATATCGACTGATCACAAGCACAGCCTGAGCTAGCATGATTCTAAATCTGAAAAAAAACCCCTAAAATTGTTGAGTCAGCAAGACAAGAAAAGCAAGCCCTGTTCAAGGGAAGCCATGGTTTCCTGGATCTGTCGGCTCCTGATACCCACCCCGTTCCCACTTTTGAGGGAACTTGACAGAGGCACATCGTCCACATCAAGCAGGACGATCTGTATAGTGAAGGGTCAGCCTCTGAGACTGGAGAAAGATGCTTGAAGGAGTTTAGGCTGTTTAATGCAAAGAAGAGGCTCAGGGTACCTATGACAGCTGTCTCGGCCATGAGGGAAGGTGGTCAGCAGCCCAGACAGAGTTGACTTCCTCTCGTGACTCCAGAGGGCCCTCAGAATCAATGAGTAAAAGTCACAGAGAGGAAACAGTTTTCAGCTCAGTATAGAGAACTTTCTAACATGAATGTTGTCCAGCAATGAGTCTGGGATGTTACAGGAAATAAAAGCTTATCCCTGGAGGGCTCTGTGAGATACCAGATGCCACCTCCTGGGAATCAACAGATTCCAGACTTCCTCCCAAGATGCTCACAGTCCCAAGGTGTGGGAGATGGGTGAAAAAAACCACTACAATGTCATGTAATGAGTGTTCGGTGAAGACAAGACATTTATACAATGCTCTGAAAGATCAAAGAAGAATGCTTCAGAGAGGAGGTGACATCCAACCTGCTACTTGAGGTATGTAGAAAATACAACAGACAAGTCACCATTTGCAATGACTTAGAAAGCTTACACGAAGCCCGAGGATTGCACTAGATCTGAAATTCCAAGTGTTTGAACTAGAAGTGGTGGAGAATGAGGCCACCACTGAGAACCATGCTTAGGAATTTGGAATCGACCACACGAGCATTTAAATCCCTGATAACATCCCTATTTTAAGATTATCACTTTGGCAGCTGCATTTGAGGTAGATGTTGTCTTGATATATCGGAGAGCTCAGCTCTCACGGGCAACTAATGCAATCTAATATCAATTTCTTTATTGATTTATGGAGTCTCTTTCCCAATTATTAACTACGTGACAGTCAGATTGTCCGGAAATGCTTTTTTAAAAGAGAAAAGCAGGATCCCCGGACATTTCTGATTCTGTGTTTCCTGTTTATTTCAGGGGACAGTAAACTGTTGAGAGTAAAGACACCCAAACATCTAAACGGTTCTGGGCCACATGAGGCTCCAGTGCATGTCTAACACATGGGGATATGGAGAAAGTGCTTTATTTTTGAAAACCAAATATGGGGAACCCCAGCACAGTACACCAGTCACTTTAATTTAAACAATTTGGAAAAATTATCACTTTTTGTTCCAATCACCACTTCTAATGCATTCATCATTAATGGGTCTGCCTAGTTAGACACAATATACTTTTTGCCATCCAAACTCCTTTACCCTTCTCTTGGTAAAGTGCACCAGGATCTGGCCAACTCCCGGCCCATGCAGCATGGATGGAGTCGATCCTACTCTAAACTCTAGTTGTAGCTCCTCAGTGACCAGAGCCAATCAGCATCCTGCATTCCCCTGGCCATAGTGATTGGTTTGGAGGGGGTTCAAACACTGAATCAATCACAAGACATCACTGAGGGTGATCGCTGCGGGGTCTGGAAAAGATACCCTTAACCTTCCCCCCACAGACTTGAAGCTAGAGGTAGGGGGATGACAGGCCTGGAAGTCCTGCAGTCAACTTCTGCTCCTAGAAGGAGAGTCTCCCTGAGAACAAGTATATGATAGGAGTCCAAGCCAGACAATGGAGAAAATGCACCTCTGAGCACATAGCTTGAGTCAGATCCACCACTGGGTTTTTTACCTACGTTAGTCACAAATTCGCTCCTTTGCTTAAGCTACTTTGAGATTTTCTGTCACTGGCAACCCCAGGACTCCTACCTGGTAGATAAAACTTTTGGGGGGGAAGTTGATAAGATAAATTCATCATTCGTTCTATCTGCCCATTAAGAAAACTGTCTCTGTGGTTAAATTATTTTTTCCCAAAAAAACTCGCCTGGCTGGCATTTTCCTAGTTCTGCTTTGTGAAGGTGCACAGAAAGTTCATTTCCTAACCTTTACGTCATGCTCCCACTACATCGTGAGACTTTGCTGGCACTTACGCTATCTCGAAGAGTAGACATTTGTGGTTTTGCCATTATGTGTTAATGGGCCTTGGCTGTCCAGTAAGAGGGCAATTTCTTGCTTATCTTTGGATATTGCACTGCCCTTAATATAGGGCCTGGCATGTAGCAGGTGCTCAATAAATGTTTGATAAAGTAATTTGCATTCAATTACCATTTCATGTACAATGCCCTTCCAGGTCGTACAAAATCGAATTTTGAGTTGTTCTGGCAGTGTCGTTCTTTTAAAAAACCAATAGAAATAAATATGAAATTAGTGAAAACATTTCCTTCTGAATCACTCATAGATTCTGCAGGACTGACAATCCCACATGTAATAGAACAAGTCTCGAATTTGGAAAGGAAAAGAGAGTATCTGTAAATGGTATTTTAAAAATCTAGACAACGTTGAAGAGAAGCCGTCAGTTTTATTTTCATAGAACTAGGAAATCACACTGTGTCAAGAGTGAAATGTAATCCTGAACACAGAGATACACAAAAGTGGTTTGAATTTTATCAAAAATAATAGTAATCCATTGTATCTGATTCAAAAGATCAAGGCAAGGGACAGTTATTGAATGAATTAACATAAATTACTTCCTCTTCCTTCACCACCATTTTAGCTGTTTGGGTGGAAAATCATGTCAATTCGTTGTGCTGGTTTCCCACTGTCATCCTGGAAATTCAGCACCTTGCATACTGTCTGCATATTTCTGGTGCCCAGGGAATGTTGATTGAACTAAAAGAGCGGAAATAAATGAACATTCTTGTGCATTTAGCATGTGTCAGACAATTTCTAAAGATGTTTTAAATTTTCATCCCATTTAATCTTTATGACAATCCTTTCATTTATCCGTTCATCCATTTATTCATCATTCAGAGTGTACTACTAATAGCCTACTCTGTGGTAGACCAGTGAATAGCAGAATCACATTGCACTCCGGCACTCTTGGTTCCAAGGTCTGGATCATTTCCTCCCCACCTATTAGGTAGGTGCCCTAGTCCAGGGAAAACAACAGCAATGATTTTCAGGATAAAACAAATCCTTATGTTGGAAGACTAAAAGCCACTCTGGAGAACATCACTGATGCACGTGGACTGGGGCAAGGCTGGCCGGCCTGAAGCCTGAATTCTAGAATCTTTCCTAGCTTGTCATGATTTCCCAGGTCTCTCTATGAGTAAGTTAGATTAATGAGGACTTGTATGTTTGGTCTTAGTATCTTAGGTCTTTTATACTCCAATCTTAGGAAATAGAAAATAGTTTGTATTTGCTCTTTTGATTGCTTCAGCAAATATGAATATTTCCAAATAATAGCAACTATCATCTTTTGGGTGCTTGTGACACACCAGCAATAGTGGAAGTTTTGTGGCATACATCATCCCATTTAATACTCACAGATCTCAGTGAGGTCAATACTACCAGCCAAAATTTTACGTAGCTGAGAAAATTGAGGACTGACCATGTTAAATTTACATTAATGGGCACGTAACGAGTAAAAAAGCCAACCTGGGGAGTATGTCCACTGTCTCCTTGACACACCTAATCCCGTGTACTGTTTTAATTTGTATAGCATTCCCCAAAACTGCCAACCTCTTTTTCAAGTGCCGTGTTAGCCTGGTCCATGTGAATTGGTCCAAATTCTGAATGAGTGGGGTCCAAATTACTGGCATTTTCTTATATAGATTTTTTTTCTTAAAATAGTTTAGGTCAGCTTCCATGGGGCTGATTTGGGCAGCTAAAAAGCAGTGAAATGATCAAATATGATTAGGCAAAAGATGCACTCTTCTCTACCTACGTGTAAAAGTCTGCTTGGGCTGTCCTAATAGAAGACCAGAGACTGAGTGTCTTAACCAATCAGGAATTGGTTTTTTAAAGATTTTATTTCTTTATTTCTTTATTTGAGTGGGGGAGGGGTGGGAGGAGAGGAAAACAGACAAGCATACTCCTCACTGAGAGTGGAGCCCAAGGTAGGGCTTGATCTCAGGATCCCGATATCAAGACCTGAGCTGAAATCAAGAGTCAGATGCTTAACCGACTGCATCACCCAGGTGCCCCAATCGAGATGTATTTGGTCACAGTTCTGGAGGGTGCAAGTTCAAGATCAAGGTAGCAGAAAATCAATGTTTAGTGACGCTGCTCTTCCTGACCTTCAGGTTGCCTTCTCACTTTGTCCTCACATAGCTTCTTCTCTGTGCACCCTGCAGAGAGAGAGACACACACACAGAGTGCGTCCTCATGCTTCTTCCTCTTCTTATAAGGGCACCAGTCCCATTAGATTAAGATCCCAATTTTATGACCTCTCTCAACCTTAATTACCTCCTTATAAGCTCTGTCTCCAAACAAAATCTCATTGGGGGTTAGGGATCCAAGACGTGCATTTGTAGGGACACAATTCAGTCCATACCACAAGGCCAGCATCCTCTTCACTGAAGAGGTCAGTCTCTGGTGGGACTTGGAGATGTCAAAACAAAATGAAAACAGAACGAAACAGGAAAGGAGATTTACCTCCCTCACCCAGAGCGAAACTAAGGGCCAGCGGCTTTAAGCAATGAAACCAAATCTTATGCCTGAAAATGGTGTTATGCCTGTGTGACAAAGAGGAAGACATCTTTCTTAATAAAAGCCCATGAAGGCAAATGATAGCATTTAAATAAACAAATGAAGGAGAGGGGAGAGCCGAGGATTCGACTGGAAGACACAAGCACAGTTCATGTGTTCACTGTGCAGCTTCAGTCGCTTCTCACTTTCTCCAACGTTCTCACTTCCATCCAAAATCCCCCTCCGGTCCCCTCCGGGATGCGGCACCAGATTCTCCCTTGGTTTCTTGGGCTTCCAGACTCCATGTTCAAACCACTTCTAAACGACAACCAGGGTGATAGGTTTACAGACAAAATTAGTCGTATCATCCCCCTGCTTAAAATCCCACAGTGGTTTCTAACTTCTCTTATGATAAAGACCCACATTCTTCTCATAGAATTTTCTTCACGGCCCAGCATAAACCAATATTGTCTATCTCTCCAGACTCCTGGGGGCGCGGACCCCCTTGCTGTCTCCAGTCCTAGTGGTTTTCTGGTTCTTCAGGCTCCCCACGTGGGTCTGGGTCCTCCTGCTCTTCTCATCTTTATACTTAGCACTGTCACAAGTAAATACTTAGTTCTGTGATGCTCTGCCAGAGACGTCAGGTCTATGAGGCCAGAGATGCTCCTGACCCACAGCACAGTGCTTAGTAAACCTCGATGAATATTTGATGGATAAATGACTCCAAGTAGAAGGAGATTTTGCTGCCAAACTAGAGAACCTAGAGTTTCATATGTTAGACTGAAGAAGCTACAGGTTTCTG
>JAQQSY010002988.1:0-13297 GCA_028646535.1 Procyon lotor
AAAAAAAAAAAAAATGGTGTGAAGTAAAGGATAGAATTCAGCTATCCAACTGTTCCAGCACCATTTATTGAAAATATTATCCCTTCAGGGGCACCTGGGTGCCTCAGTGGATTAAAGCCTCTACCTTTGGTTCGGGTCGTGACCTGAGGGTCCTGGGATCGAGTCCCGCATCGAGCTCTCTGCTCAGCGGGGAGCCTGCTTCCTCCTCTCTCTTCGCCTGCCTCTGCCTACTTGTGATCTCCCTCTCTCTGTGAAATAAATAAATAAAATCTTTAAAAAAGAAAAAGAAAATATTATCCCTTCATTATTGAATTGATTTATATTTGTCAAAGATCAATTGCTTGGGGTGCCTGGGTAGCTCAGTCAGTTAAGATTAAGCAGCTGCCTCTGGCTCAGATCATGATCCCAGGGTCCAGGGATGAAGCCCCTCGTAGGGCTCTCAGCTCAGTGGGGAGCCTGCTTATCCCTCTGTCCCTCCTCCTGCTCGCACTCTCTCTCAAATAAATAAATAAATAAAAATCTTTTAAAAAATAAAGTAAAAATATATAAATGGGCAAAAGATTTGAACAGAAGAAAATAAGGCAAATAGCCAAATGAAGACGAAAAGATGTTCAATGTCCTTATTCACCAAGGAAGTGCGATTAACTACTAAGTGATTTCACTACACACCCATTCGAGTAGCTGAAATTTAAAAGACTAATGCCAAGTGTCAATAAGGATGTGGAGCAATTGGAACTTCATTACCTGTGGGACTAGAAATGGGTACAACAGCTTGGCAGTTTCTCATAAAATTAACCCTTATCTTACTATAAGACTCAACAATTCTACTTCTCTAAGTATTTTACCAGGAGAAATGAAAACACATGTCCTCACAGTGTTTCATACACAAATGTTCACCGTAGCTTTATTCGTAATTGCCCAGAATTAGAAACAGGTGCCCATCAGTAGGTGAGTGGACAAATGAATTGTGGCACAGCCACATGGGGGAATACCAGTGAGCCTCATAAGTTCATTACTGGTCCATGCCGCGACACGGGTGAATATCAGAATCATGCCGAGTGAAAAAATCTAGGCACAGAAATGTGCTGTTGTACTTACGGGATCTGGAAAGGCAATTCGAATCTATAGGTACAGAAAGTAGATCCGTGATTCCCTAGAGCTGGGGAGGGGGTGAGTGGATGGGCCTGTAGTTTCCAAAGGAGCACAAGGGAACTTTTAGGGGCGATGGGGAGTGTTCTGTGGGCAGTTACAAGGGCATCCGTTTGTCAAAAGCCTTCCAATTGTCTACGTAGAATGGTTGCATTCTATCATATGTAAATTATGCCTCAGTAAAGTTAATTTGAAAATCATCTTGTGAGAATTCTGTAATAACAGACTAAAAGAAAACATCGGTGTCAATGGGACACATTCACTGGGGGCAAATTGGAGAGCTCTCAGTTACTGTTCTTTTTTTTGGGGTGTCTCTTTCTCTCGGAATGGGGACTCATGATGGGATCATATTCAGTGTGACGAGGTATAAAGTCATTGCCACCAGGCAGCGGCAGACCTTCTCTACCTCTTCCAATAACCAGCGTGCTGTGCTTAATCGAGTCAGTAAAAGTGGCTGGGCAGTAACCCAAGATAACCAGCTGCTTCCCCAGCCCTTCCTGTCTTCCCTCAAGTTATGGTTCTGTAATGCTGATGCCCAAGGTGCCTTTCGCATGTCCCTCGTGGATGAGACTACAAGAAAGGACCTTTTTTGATCATGGTCACCAATTCTGAAGGCGGTTGGAGGGTATGGTTCATAGGAGAAGTAGAAAGATAAGGATGTCTTTCAAGAACTTACTCAACATGAGCGCTACATTCAGCAGGAAAGCCAGAGTTAAAGATGAGACATGTCAAAGCAGGATCAGTAATGAAGATGAAGTCAACAAAAGAATCAGCCCAAGGGACGAGAATCAAACTGCTAAGGAGGAAGGGAAACCCAGAGAAAGTGCCGCGTCTTCACCTGCTAACCCGGGAGGGGCACCTCCAGTGGAGACGCCAATGGAAGGTTGACTGTGCAGCCGGAAGAGCCGGCAGGGTGGGGTCCAGTCAGTCCCGAAACCGGAAAAGTCCTGGAACAAGTCAGTTCTGTGGCAATTTTTATAAAGAATCTCATATGAACTAGATAGAACGAGAGTCTCCCAGCTCCTCAGTCCTCATCTGAGTACAGTGCGATGATGCATACATTACAGTTAATCAGAATAAAGATAAGGGTCTTTTTAAATTTCACACCATCATAGATACATCTGTAGCTTATGTTCTTTCAAGGTGATGTGACCTGATTCAGTTGGTACCTTTGGGCCAGGACTATTCCTGGTTGCATCTTGCCGGCTGAGCCCAAATGTCATGTCCTCAGGAAGGTTCCCCATCCAGTCTGTGCCTCTGCTTCTGGAGTTCTCTGTACGTATCCCTTGCGGGCAGCACTTACACACTGCATCTTCATGTTCTGATTACGTGTGCTGACCCGGTTCCTGGTGAGGGCCCTCTTCCGCTTCCCAGACCACCACCTTCTCACTGTTGTCCTCGCGTGACAGGAGAGAGTGCTATCTCGTGTCCCCTCCTCTTCCTGCAAGGACACTGACCCTGCCCTCATGACCCCATCCACACCTGATCACCTCCCAAATGCCCCATCCCCAAATACTGTCACCTTTGGGATTAGGGTTTCACCATAAGAATTTAAGGGGGACACAAACTTTAATCCCATAATACCAACAGTCCCCGAAACTCCGCTTCGTTTTTTTCTTTAGGAGCTAACATTCAGGATTGGTTTTAATTATCTTGATAAATTACATGTTTCTACCACATCTTTATTGGATTCTATGTTAGGAACTGGGGCAAGAGAGCTAAAAGTAGAAGTAGCAATGTAGTAGGGGGAAAAGGGACTTCTAGGAAATTGGAGCTACACTCGTGGGATTCCCCCTCTCCTTCCTTAAAACACAGCAGCAAAAGGGATAGAAGCTACTTTACCCCTAAACATCTAAATATATGATGGGCCCACCTGAGATGGAGGGATTATTTGGCTCATGGGTCCAGAGAGCAAGGAATGTGGATTGGGACCTCTAGCGGGTAAATGGCTGCTAGCCATGATGGCCACATGGACTTGGACTACATTTCACTTTATCTAATGGATTTGGGCATTCTGTTTCTGAAAACTCATAACAAAGCAACTAAAACTTAGGCTCATCAGAATTCCTTTGGTAACTGACAGTTTTTAATGAAACCCCCCTCACATCCCACTGAATCTGTCTCCGCCGAAGCCGTGCCCAAATACCATTTCTGCCGTCACCTTCGTGGCTTGATTGAGTCATTACAGCTAATTGTTCTTCCTTTCCCAAGCCACTCTGAGCCATCATTTTGGTGTTAAATCTTCCACGAGTTACCAAGCAAAGCATACTTAGAAGTTCCCAGACTCTGTTTCTCAGAGTATTTTCCTTTAAAAAAAAAAAAAAAAAAGATTTTGTTTA
Source organism: Procyon lotor (assembly GCA_028646535.1). NCBI lineage: Eukaryota > Metazoa > Chordata > Mammalia > Carnivora > Procyonidae > Procyon > Procyon lotor. The sequence goes on from JAQQSY010002988.1 coordinate 3,489, forward strand.
TTTGAGAGCAAGAGAGAGCATGAGCAAGGGGGCGGGGAGAGGAGGGAGAAGCAGACTCCCCACTGAGCAGGAAGGGCTCTATCCCAGGACCCCGGGATCATGACCCAAGCCAGAGGCAGATGCTCAAATGACTGAGCCACCCAGGCGCCTCTCAGAGTATTTTCTTTTCATGCTGAAGGCAGTTAAGACTAGTTGGGTTATGTGAAGATTATTTAGAAGAAGTTGAAAGGATGTGGCCTGCCTTAGGGTGCTCGGCACGACACGGGCTGTACAGGGGAGAAAAGAAAAGAGCCGTGCCGCCCAGCAGCAAGCGTCACTGGCTGACAAGGAGACTCCTCCAGAACAAGAGGGTTAGTGGTAGTGCCAGGAGGAAGTTGTGCCTTGTTCCGTCTGTTTGGTTGGGTTTTTTTTTTTTTTTTTGCCCAGAGGAAAGAACTGGAGAAAAATAAGAGTATCAGGCATGAGATTTGCTCAAAGGAGTCCCAAGAAGTGGAGGGTGGAGGTCAAATCATTTCATTTGGTAATTAGGAGACAACGAGAAGATCTGAGGGGAGGCACAGCGTTGCAGTTGGGGCGGAAAAGCCAGGCAGGGGGCGTCGCTCGCTGTACCTTCTCCGCGGGTGTCCTCCAAAGTCGTGTCCTGGCTGCTGCTGCTCATCCTGCCTGCGCCATCGGCACTCCTCTCCGGCGCCATGACCTCCGCTCCCTTGTTGTCCTGAGGATTTTCAAATAAGTAACCCTAACCTGAGGTCTCTGCTTGCCTTCCAGGCGTTTCCCGCTGCCCGCTAGATCTCACCCGTCTCCCACACTGACCTGTCTCGTAGCGTCCCTTTGAGAGTCAGTGCTCGGCGTCACCCCACACTAGACCGTCGGCTCCCTGAGATCAGAGACCAGGATTCTCTTCCCTGTTGTCTTCCTAGTTCTTGGCAAGGCCTCACATAGAGCACATGGCTCAGTAAATATTTGTCGAACTAACGGGTGATTAAGACTTCAAAATGAAGCCCATGGTTTTCTCCCAGAACACACCGAACCTCTCTTCTCCATTTCAGCTCGTGGTGGCACCACTAGTCCCCTTCCATCTGTCAGTCAACCAGAAAACTGAAAGTCCTGGTCGTTTCCTCTTTCTCCTTCACCCTCCACGTCCAGTCACACCATCCTTTCATTTTCTCCTCCATGTCCTTCGTTCACTAACAGATATTTAGGGCAAGTCTGTACGATAGGCTCTGGGCTGGTGAAACTGGGGGGATACCATACTGACCCCTGCCTTCAGGCCCCCACCTGTGACACTCCTGCTGCCACTCGCCCTCTTCTCTCCCCCAGACTGCTCTCAGACCTTCTTGACTCCCCGCACCCCCGCCCAGCCGCTCCACTGCACCCTTTAACCCTTTAGCTGGAAGGCGGAGATGTGTCTGTCTGAGTCACCAGTCCATCTCCTTTGCCCAGCACAGTATAGTCAACACAACCGATATTTGAAGACTGAACGCAGGACTCCATGTGATCTACGGGATAAAATTCCAGTGTTACAGCGTGGTGTAGTTTCTCTTGCTGCTGTAACAAGTTGTCCCAACTGTATCGTATTACAGCTCTGTAGGTCAGCGGTCTGACGGGAGAGCCACTGAGTCAGATCATGGTGTTGCCAGGGCTGCGCTCCTTTCTGGAGGCTGTGCATAGGAGAAGGTTCTTTTCCTCGCGTGTTGCAGCTCCCACAGGCTGCCCGTGTTCTTGGCTTGCAGCCCCTTCCTTCCGTGTAACAGAGGCGAGTTGAGGGCTCCTCACACAGCATCACTTTAAGCTCTTGTACTTGCCAGTTTCACTTTTAAGGACCCCTGTGATTCCGCTGGGGTAATCTAGGTTTCTCTCTCTATCTTAAGGTCAACTGATTTCCAGCATTAATTCCACATGGAATCCTATTCCTCTTGCCATGTCCTATTCACAGGTCCCAGGAATTAGAGTCCACATTATTTTTGTGAAAGAGAGCGAGCGTGAGCAGAGGAGAGGAGTAGGGAGGGGCAGGGGGAGAAGCAGACCCCCCCCCCCCGCTGAGCAGGGAGCCCGATGCAGGACTCGATCCCAGGACTCTGGGATCACGACCTGAACCAGAGGCAGATGCTTAACTGAGCCCCCCAGGTGCCTACTTCACATTTCCCACCTCTGTGGTACCATCCGTGTTTTCTCGTGCTCCCTCGTGTGTGCAGGTAACATGTGGGACTCTAGCTAGATTAAATAGGAAGCACACGCTAACGGGGACCCTGTTCCTTGCATACCACAGAAGAGTTTGAACGAGCTCGCTTACTTACCACCACGTAATGCTGAGAAGAACAAGGCTAGAGTGTGGGAATGGGGAATGTCTATCGCCCAGATCCAAATAAGGCAATCAGGACTCTTTCCTCGGCACCTTCTGAGCCAAGTTGGCCTCCTTGGGGCCTTCTCTGTGGGAATGGGAGAAGTGGGTGTGGGAAGAGGGAATTTCCAAGTTTCCATTTCACCCTGCATGGCAGCTTCAAAGAACTAGGACATATGCCCATCTTTGACCAACCATATGGGGAGGGAAGTGGGCATTATGGTTGGCTAAGCCCGGGTCTTACAGCCACCCCTTTCACCCTGGGGCTTTTGGGGGAGCACTGGGGAGGGTGTCAGGTGGTGCTGAGATCATGGTTGGCCGCGTCAGGTGGTTGAAAATAGTGGGAGAGTGACTCCCCAAAGTGTGGGGGGCAGGAGGAAAGGGAGCTGGGCAGCCAGCAGATGGCTGTGAGGCAGAATGAAGGAAGTGCTAAAACCAGGAAACCGACTGCTTTAGGAGGACCTAGGGAAGAACAGGCTGGGAAGGCACCGGACGCCATCCTCTGAAGCGTGACTGGACCAAACGATCTGGGACTGCGTCATGTTATCGAGAAGGCAGTGGTTGGTAAAATGTTTAAAGCTGTTGAACGGCGGAGTGACATGCTCCAGCCGCTTAGAGTGAGAACCCTGATGCCAGCAGGGGGCGAGGGAGTGGGTCTGTTCTTAAATAATATTTCATGAAGACCTCCTATTTAGTAGTAAGGAATGAATGCTAAGAAGGGGCTAGATTCAAGACTGTCCACTGTGCGGCATGACTGTAGGGAGTGGGAATTAGACATCAGAGATCTCCACCCCAGGGGCGCCTGGGTGGCTTGGCCCCTTAAGCGTCTGTCTTCAGCTCAGGTCATGGACCGAGTCCCACGTGGGACTCCCACCTTGGCAGGGTGTCTGCTTCTCCCTCTCCCTCTGCCACTCCCCCTGCTTGTGCTCTCTCTTCTCTCTGCCAAGTAAATAAATAATCTTAAAAAAATAATCTCTACCCCAGGTGACTGGGGGTAGACAGCATGACCTGATCGGAGAAGGGAACCCAAGACAAGGGATAGACTTAGACAAAATGTTAATTTTAGTTTGAGAAACATTAAAGTTGAGGTGCGGTCAGGAAAGCCATAAGATGTTGTGTAAGCAGTTAGAAATTCAGTCAAAGAAGAAACCAGAATTAAACAGTTATATTTGGGAGTAGAAGAGTAGTTTAAGTCCTTCCCAAAATGTGGGGTACGTAGACTTGTTTGGGAGCGGAATTTAGGTGACAACTGGACCTGACCTAGTTTGGTTTTGGTGGTTTAGTGGCTCCTGATGGGCCTCTAATGTATGCTCCTTCCACTTCCCCGGGCATCAGGCTCAGCTTCCTGAAGGCAACACTGTTTTACATCACACTGTTGTCCTCTTATGGCGATGACAGTTTACTTTTAAAATAAATATATTAAGCAGAAGTCTTTGGGAAATGACATACTAGTGCAGGCAGCACATACACGTCACAGAAATAGTGATGGTGGGTGGCAAGGTGACCGAAGTTTAGGGAGCATCCTCACAAACCCAAGTGGGTGAGATAGGACAGAGCGTAGAGCTAGAAGACAAGGGCAAGATCAGGACTTTGGGAAATGTCATCTAAAGGCAAGAGGGGATAGAGAAAACCAGGAAAAGATGACGGTCGGAGGTAGAACCTGGATCTTAGGTGAGAAAAAGCCAAAGGAAGTGTGCATTTCAAGATGTTCTCAAATGCTTGAGTTCACTGAGGTTCAGAACCAAGAAAAGTTAGATTTACTGATTCGGAGACATTTGGAAGTTCCAGAAGAGTTGTACTATGCAATTTCTAAGGGCTAAAGAGTAAACTGTGATGAGGAAGTGGGGGAAGAACATGTCTGTTTAGTCACCTCGAAGAGGAGCAAGCCCAAGGATGAGCGTGTTTATAGACCAAGATTGAGCAGCCAATTAGAAACCGGAGGAGGGGAGGAGGGGAGGCGGCGCTACTCTAAGCATTTACACAGAGTAGGAACTACAGGATGGCGTAAAGATTGGAAACATGGTCTTCCTTTGGGGTGCAAAGGAAGAGGGAGAAGCGGACTCCCCGCTGAGCAGGGAGCAGGACCCAGAGATCATGACCCGAGTGGAAGGCAGATGTTTAACTGGCTGAGCCACCCAGGCGCCCCTGAGGCAGTTAATGCTCTGTGCACAGCCACAGTACATATGGTCCGCTGACAGATTTCTGTCAATCTCGACATGCGTCTGTGATGATTGTCTCAAATTTCCAGACCAAACCCGCACGCTCCCTCAGCATGCCCATTAAGGAATCACGGAGAATCCAACTATTTTAAAAAAGGTTTCCAGACTTTTTCCAAATTCCAAAAGAGAGAGACAGAGATTAAGGAGGCCCAACCACCAGTGGTCACATCCAGTTCTTAAATTCAAAGACTCTGTTTTCTGGAGGCGCCCGGCTCCTCACTCTGTACAGCGTGCGACTCTTGATCTCAGGGTCATGAGTTTGAGCCCCACGTTGGGTGTAGAAGTTACTTAAAAATCTTTTAAAAAAACAAAACCCCAGAGATCCTGTTTTCTGTGACTCTGCCCCAGCCAGCATGCAGTGGGGCGTCAGAACCCCAGAGTTCTGCAGTTCAGCACTAAAAGCAGTGCCAACTAATGGTAAGTGTGCCCCCGGTCAAACGGTATGATCTGGGGGTTTGCACAGAACCTGAACAATTTTAGAAGGTAATCGTGTTTTTTTTTTATCTTTCGGGCGTTTTGGCAGCAACACGTTTCAAGTTTGCCTTATTCTTAACTACTAAACTCCCAAGGGCAGCTGCCAAAAACTGGGACTCAAAAAACTTTTTTTACATCTTCTATCAAATCTTAAGAAAGCAAGAGCTTCAGTAGGTGAAATACTTCTTGCAGGTCAATCTCTGCGATACAGTCTAGACGGACTCCCAGGCGGCAGGTTCCCAGGGGCAGGTTGCCTTGGGGAGGACGGAGGAAGAATTGGAGGGTACATTCTGTTTACCTATTTCATACCTTTCAAGTTTGAAATGTGACATTACTTAGTTCTTAAACTTGTTTGAATAGAAATACAGGGTACTTCCTATGATTTTTCTAATGCAGGTTATGAATGAGAAGCTTCAGCACTGCATGGAGCTAACAGCTCTAATGCGGAATCACCTGACTGACAAGCGGGCGCTCCGCCTGGAGTGGATGATTGTCATCCTCATCACCATCGAGGTAAACAGCCTTTTAGAATGAAAATAAGGGACCTGGCTGACGCAGTCAGTGGGGTATGCCACTCTTGGTCTCAGGGCTGTGAGTTCAAGCCCCACATGGGGTGTAACTAAAAAAAAAAAAAGAAAAGAAAAGAAAATGAAAATAGAGATGATTTGACATAGAAAATGACAGTGGAAAAGAGCATGGCTCTGTTCTAATTAGCAGTGAGCCAAGTTTCAAGTGGCTATGGTAATACTGCAAATGCACAAAGTGTGATTTTTTGGAGGAGTTCCATTTTTGAAGATAGCATTTAGAGAAAATTCTAGCTGCAAATTTGTAATGTACAACCCAGGAGCAAGTACCTGTGCCTTACATCTGGACAGCTTGCCATGTGGTAAAGACTTCAGGAGCATCTTTCATTTATCGCAATTTTGGAAAAACCATTTGTTTTTTTTACCAGTGATTTGCTCTGAAACTAACAAGTCTCACTTTTTATCACCCTAAGGTAATGTTTGAGCTGGGACGAGTAGTTTTTCTGATCAAGTGATAACCAGAGAAAAGTATCAGTGCAAGAGATGTTCAAGTTCTACAATCAAAAATGCTCACTATTGGGGAATCTCTTATTTAATTGGTATTTAATATTTTTTAATCAAGTTGTGATGATCTTTTTCAGCTCCTGTATTTCTGCTTGAATAAAAATTATGAAGAATCTGGTGTTTGGATCTTTCACACTGAGAATTTGAAAGGAAGACATTTTAAAAACTATAGAAAGCTTAACACCTAGGAAGTCTAGGCAAAGATACTTATTAAAGCCAAAAGTCTTAGATTTTGGGCACTATCCCTCACCTGTCTCTAGGAAATCCCAGTCCCAGCCCTAAGAGAACCATACAGGAAACTCTGGAGTATTGAAATAAATACCTAAGACAGGTTTGTGATGGCACGAATGGATTTTATATACCTACTTTGGATGGCATAATTTCAGTATGGCTGCTCACGGGCACTTCAGTAATCATTAATCCATCCGTGCCTTTACTATCAATCTAGTCAAAATATTCTTCCCACACTTTTTAGTTTTGCATATACTTTGGGGAAAGGAAAAATGCCAAGAACAAAGAACTTGACCTTTATGTGCTTATCATCTTGAACTGATAAACATTTTTGAAATAAAGTCCTTTTGGGGCACCTGGGTAGAGCAGTTTAGTGTCCAACTCTTGGTTTTGGCTCAGACAGTGAGATCAAGCCCTATGCTTGAGTCTCTCCCTCTCCCCACCATCCCCCACCCCCCTGCCATGCTCTAAAATAAGTCTTTAAAATGTAAATTCCTTTTTATCTTCATTTTTAGGCATAACCCCCACTTGCCCCATATACTTCCCACCACAGCGAATTTAAATGTTTTTTTCATATATTATAGTTCACTGTTAAATGGGAGGTTAGATCTATCTACCTTCCACAGTTGAAAATCTGTGTATCTTTGACTCCCCCAAAACTTAATAGCCTGTTGACCAGAAGCCTTACCAATAAGTCAATTAACATGTTATATTTTTTACTGTATTCTTACAATAAGGCAAGATAGATTGAGGAAATGCATTTATATACTGTATGTACTATATTTATGGATAAAACCCACGTGCATATAAATGGAACTATGAAGTTCAATGAAATCTGTTATTCAAGGTTTGTATCCACAAATACAGTATTACTGTTCTAAATTAAGACACTTAAATTTTGCAACTTTAGCTGCTACACAGTATTTCACCTAGAGAATCCACATCTATCTATACCCTTACTATTCTTACTTATTTGCTCTAATAGTGCCAAGGTAAACATCCTAGTACCAGTTTCAGCACACTGCAAGAGTTCTTGAGTAGCCTGTCTGCTAAGATACCCATATCCCAGGATTTCCCAAGGAACATGTAGGCATGGAGAGTTCAAGGAATGCTTTCTAGATCCTTAAGTTCCCAGAAGCACTTACACAAAGCTGCTGTGCTTGTATACACACCTGCAGCCAGTATATGAAGCCTGTTCTCCTTCCCCATCTTCCCTTCTCACCCACCTTCAATTTCAGTTTGGCCCACTCTATTTAAAAACCCATAAATATATTTAACCTACATTTAGAAATCTTTGGGAAGCCAACAAGAACACAATTTGAAATACTGGTCAATAAAGCTTTATAATTTAATGGAAACCATATAATCTCCCACCTATTAAGAGGGGCATTTCCAATAAAGCTTTACTCTAAATATCAATAAACACAATTTGCTGTTTGGGTCAACTGTGTTAATTACAACAATTTTAACAACAAAATATGAACATTTTGTGTCTTACAGTCATGGCAAAATCTAACATTTCAATCTGTATACAACTATGCTGCAAAGAACACAAGGATGATCAGTAGGACCTTTAAGCATAAAAATTTATTAGGTAAACATTCTGTGGGGGAAATGTAACATTTTTTAAGAAAAAGGGACAGTATTACACTTGAATTGTTTACTTATGTTTATTAAAGCAATCATGGTAGACACCAACTCATTACAGTACTACATTCCACTAGATACACTAAAGACAGATATAGAATACCTTTATTTTTTTTTTTAAGATTTTATTTATTTATTTGACAGAGAGAGAGATCACAAGTAGGCAGAGACAGGCAGAGAGACGGGGAAGCAGGCTCCCCACTTGAGCAGAGAGCCAGATGGCAATGGCAGGGCTCAAACCCAAGACCCTAAGATCATGACCTGAGCCAAAGGCAGTGGCTTTAACCCACTGAGCCACCCAGGCACCCCCTAGAATACTTTTTTTAAATACCTTTATTTTTAAATATCAGTGACTCATCAGAAATTCCATCTTTTTCAACTACTTAAATTTATGATAAAAGCTTCAACTTAAGTTATAGGAAAGTAGGGTTTTTTTTTTTTACTTTATGTTATGTAAACAGAAGATGTCCATGATCACAACTTCTATAATATCAAAATGACCAAGAAATCCTAAGACAGGGGAGCCTAAATTTAAGTACATTCACCAGTGGCCTTGGGGGCACTCCTCAAAGTGGTATCAAATTTCTATCACTCATGAGAGTACAATGATTAAGACCAATCTGGATTTGAATTCCTCACCACCACCTACTAGCCGTATCACCTTGGGCCAATCACTGAACCTCTCTGGGTCTCAATTTCTTCATCTGTAAAACAAGTTTAACAGTACACTACACCTCATAGAATTGCTGGGAGGATTAATGGAATTAACATGTGAAGCTATGAGTTTATTGTTGCTACATCTGAGTAAAAACTCATAGGATTCTGAGATTAAATGGAGGTTGAATATAATCACCAGGACCACGCCCAATTTGAATCCAATTGGGAAACATGGGAGACTGAAAGACTGACCTTAGCAAATCCTGCACCTAAATGGATGGAGCAGTTCACTTAATACAAAGTATTTCCACTCTATAAAATGAGTTGGCTATTCAGCATAAGCCCCAAAATGCTTTTAAATTCAACACAATTTTCATGTACCAGGCAGTGGCCACTGGCACTGGGGTGCCTTCTAACAGAACCACAGGAATGTGTTTTACATATAAAATCAATGTATTGTTTCTAGAGTCAGAAACATTTTTTGGACAAAACTTAAATCATATTCACCTAGTTTTAATTATTCTCCGGTCTGTCACTTACAGCAGTTTTTCCTAAGTGTGGTGTTCAAACCAGCTCCATCAGAAAACACCTGGGTGTCCATGATTTATACAGATTCCTGTGTTTTGCAATCAGGATTTTTTTTTTTTAAGATTTTATTTATTTGACAGAGAGAAACACAGCAAGAGAGGGAACACAAGCAGAGGGAATGGTAGCGGGAGAAGCAAGCTTCCCCGCAGAGCAGAGAGCCCGATGCGGGGCTCAATCCCAGGACCCTGAGATCTGACCTGGGCGGAAGGCAGACGCTTAATGACTGAGCCACCCAGGCGCCCCATGCAATCAGGATTTCTGAGACAGCAACTAAATTCTGAGTACTACTGAGAGACTATCACTCCAGGTGATTCAATTCTCAATTCCAACCCAACCTCCTCATGCTCTCCTCTCCCTGCCTTTACAAAGTGCTTATGTGGGGCTGTGCTGTGAGTGATGAAGATGACTAGAGGAAGTTTTTCCAAAAACTTCAAATCTACTAATTTTCAATTCTCTCCACTGGTTATGAATTGCCACTTTTTTTTTTTTTTAAGATTTTATTTATTTATTTATTTGACAGAGAGAGAGAGATCACAAGCAGGCAGAGAGTCAGGCAGAGAGAGA
>JAQQSY010002989.1:0-13297 GCA_028646535.1 Procyon lotor
GTAATGTTAAGTAGTTTAAAAAAAAGAAAAACACAAAACTCAAAGAAACCAAGAAATGTGAAAACAAGTGAATAAAAAAATAGAGAATAAGAAAGAAAAAAAACGCGTGTCTATGAAATATACAGGTTTGGGAGTATAATCAGGCACTTAATATATTGATTTCCCCTGATGTTGGGGATTTAAATCTTATGGGGCCACTGTTGTTATAGTCCTTTTGTTTTTTTGACTTGTCTTCTGGGGGAGGGGCCTGGCATATTGTTTTTCAGTCAATCTTGCTTGGGTTGACTCACATTGCCCCCCAATCAAGGACTTAATCTCTGTGGAAACTGGTTTCTCAGTCTTTTGCTCTCTGAAGGCTTTTGGCCATTTGTAGCTTTTTCTCTTTTTGGAGAGTCTAAGCGAGGAATCTTCCTGTCCATACCTCCCTGTAACAGAGAAGCCTCAGTTTGCTCCTCTCTGTGTCATCCAGAACAGACTCTCCCTCCACAAATCTCCCACTGCAGCTTATCTCAAGGGGTGCTCGAATTGGGGAAATTGTTGGGGGGAGATGAACCATGACAGACCTTGTACTCTGAGAAACAATCTGAGGGTTTTGTAGAAGAGGGGGTGTTGAGATGTGTGAGCCACTTGGTGGTGGAAGACAGCAGTGGAGAGGTAAAGCAAAGTGGGAACACTGGAACCTATATCAGAGGGTAAACAGAAGGGAGAGGGAGCCACCATTAGTGATCCAAGGACTGTAACACCCCAAAGGAAAGTGCCCTGTGGTTGGGGACCAGCACTAACTTAGAGTCCAGTTAAAAACACTTAAAAAGAGCAAAAGGTATTAAGGAGCATCTAATGGAAGTGCGTTGTCATAGGCACAGGCCTAAACCCACATTCCCAGGAAGGACACTACCCACCTCAAAGAGAATCTCCAGGGAATCCAATCCTTGGTTCTTGAACCTGCAGCTTTCCACTCCTTGTACCATTCCATGGGCTGGGCGCACTCCTGTAAGGGACTTAGAGAGTCTGGTGTGTTCCAGGAGACAGCAGCTTTTCTCTGTGTGTTATACACCCTGGACTGAGTGCATGACCACAAACTCCTAAGAGACCAAGTGGGAGCCCTTGCCATTGGACTCTAGGACTTCAGGACATCCATGGCATGCCTCAGGGTCTGGGTGCTCCCAATCGGTGTTGGAGAGAATGGAGCTGATCTCGGGCAGGAATATGAGGGCACCAGCCACCCCTTGCACCATTTGGGGCGGCACACTCCTGCAAATGCCTTAGATAGCCTGGTGTGGTCCATGACTTGCAGCTTTTCCCTGTGTGCAGCACTCCCTGGACAGGGTACACTCTCAGAAACTCCTAAGGGATTGAGTCAAGGCCCTGGCCAGTGGTCTCGAGGAACATAAGACTTCCACCACCTGCCACAAGGTCGGGGTGCTCCCAGCCGGTACAGGAGAGAACATCGGTGGCCATAATTCGTGGGAATCTAAGCACATCCTGCACAGGCTTGGTGCCTGGAGGGCAGTGTCTCCAGGGGCAGCCACCAGAAGCAAGTTTCCTAGGCCAATATATCTCATGGCTTTGGTCATGTGTGGGTTTGTTGCAGAAGCTTATGAGGGCCTGACAGGGCCACTCAGCGGTGGCAGGGGGTGCACACAACCTGTGGCAGGCTGCGGTGTGAGCAGAATTTGCAGAGGGGAGTGTGTGTTCTGGACCACGCAGACAGGAACAGACTGAGGTTTCTCTGTGAACCAGAGTTCTGGGTATGGGCAGAATCCTTGCTTGGACTTTCGGAAAAGGTTTGAAAAACGTACAAATGACCAAATAACTTCAGAGAGGAAAGATTGGGAAACTGATTTCCAAAGAGCTCAGGCCCTTCATTGGTGTGCAATGCAAGTCATCCCAGGGAGGATTGACTGGAAAACTACATGGCAGGTGTTTCCCCCAGAAGAGAAGACAAAAACAAAAGGACAATAACCACATGGTCTCCATATAATTATAAAACCCCAACATCAGGTGAAATCAATATATTAAGCTGATAATACACTAAAAACTGTATATCTCATAGACACAAGTTTTTTTTTCCTTTATTTCTCCCTATTTTTTATTCATTCATTCTCACATCTCTTGGTTTTTTAAATTTTTTTTAACCCACTTAACATTACAACTAGAGGCTTAATACAACAATAAACTCAGAAAAACCTGAAATAACATCTTTCCATTGAGAGGAGTTATAAAAACCCTCCAATCTTATCCTTCTGTCACTGTTTTTATGTATTTGCTTTTGTTCTGGTATTATATAAATCTTATTATTGGGCTTCATTCTGACAAGGTTCTTTACTTTTTTAGGTCTTTATATTTGTTTGTATTTGTTTACATACCTAAAGAATCTTATTTTTGACTCCCATTCTGGCTGGGATTTCTTCTTTTTCCCTTTCTCTCTCTCTTTTGTGTTCTGTATTCTTTCTTTTTGGTGGTGATTTCCAATTGCTACAAAACTTCCCAGGGTGCAACCTGCCTGGATTATGGGAGATATATTCATCTATATAACCTCATATCCACTTCTCATCAAAATGACTAGGAGGAGGAAAACCCAGCAGAGGAAAAACCCAGGAAACTACTGCACCTTCTCCCTCATAAATATTGGACATGGACTTAAACAGTATATCAGAAAGGAAATTCAGGGAAACAATTATCCAAGCAATTATTAAGATAGAGAACACATTAATGACAACATAGGATCTGAAAGGGCAGATCTGAGCAGCAGTATAACAGATGTAAAAAAAATGTTATCAGTGAGATCCATCTAATCTAAATAGTATAACAGTAACATTTAGAGACAGAAGATAGAGTTAGTGTTCTAGAGGACAACATGGTTGAGAAGAAAGTTCAGGAGGAGAGCTGGAACAAACTGCTTAGGAATCATGAGAAGAGACTTAGGGAAAGAAATGATGTCATGAAACATTTCAACATCAAAATTATTGGAATCCCATAGCAGGTAGAGAAAGACGGAAGACTAAAAGATATAGCTGACCAAATTCTGAATGAAAATTTACCTAATCTGAGGAATAGAACAAGTGTTAATGTCCTAGAGGCAAAAAGGAAACACTTCCAAGATCAATGAGTCTACAAAGACACCCAGACACATAATTGTAAAAATTGGAAATTATAATTTTAGACAATAGTTTCTGAGGGCATTTAAGGGAAAGAAATTCCTTACATACAGAGGAATACACATTAACATAACATCAGACATGTCCACAGAGACCTGGTAAGACAAAAAGGTATGGCATGATAAACTCAGGGCACTAAATGAGAAAAACATGCAGCCAAGAATACTTTATCCAGCACAGCTGACATTCGAAATGGATGGGGAGATAAAGAGCTTCCAAGATAAGCAAGGCTTAAGTGTATGTGACCACGAAGTTGGCACTAAAAGAGATATTAAAGGTGGATTCTACAAAAGTAGAAAAAACTCGTGAGTGACATACAACAGAAATTTATAATCTATAGAAACAAGGACTGCACAGGCAACATGATGTCAACAAAAACTTATCTTTCAATAATCACTCTCAGTGTGAACAGCCTAAATGCTCCCATAGTACAGCACATGGTGACAGAATGGATAAAATGGCAGACCATATGCTGTTTACAAGAAATACATTTCGAACCTACAAATACATCCTGACAGAAACTGAAAAGATGGAGAATCATCTTTCATGAAAATGGGCCCAAACAGAAAGCTGGTTGTAGCACTTTTCATATCAGTTAAATTATATTTTAAGCTAAAGACTGCAGTCAGAAATACAGAAGGACACTACATCATACTTAAAGGATCTAGCCTCCAAGAAGATCTAAGAATTGCAAACATTTTGCCCCCAATATAGGAGTAGCCAGCTACATAAGACGATTGTTAATCAGAATAAGGAGTCATATTGATATAAATACATTAATAGTAGGAGATCTTAACACACCAAACAGAAAATCATATTGCTATAAATACATTAATAGTAGGAGATCTTAACACACCAAACAGAAAATCAATAAAGAAACAAATCTTTAAATGACACATTGGACCAGATGAAGCTCATAGATATATATAAAGCATTCCACCCTAAAACAACAGAATACTCATTCTTCTCAAGTGCACATGGACCATTCTCCAGAATAGAGCACATGCTGGGTCACAAATCAGGACTCACCTGATACCGAAAGATTGAGATGATTCCCTGCATATTCTCAGAAAATAATGTTTTGAACTGGAACTCAAGCACAAGAAAAAGTTTGGAAGCAATTCAAACACTTGGAGGCTAAAGTCCAACCTGCTCAAGAATGCTGGGATCAACCAGGAAATTAAAGATGAACTTTTCATCTTTCATGGAGACCAATGACAATGAAGACATATCCATGCAAAACCTAAGGGACATGCCAAAGGCAGGCCAAACCTTACTCAAAAAAATTGAAAAACCTCAAATACACCAGCTCTCTTTACACCTTAAAAAACTGGAAAATCAACAACAAATTAAGCCAACCCCATGCACAGGAAGGCAAACAATCAAGATCAAAGAAGAGATCAGTGAGTTAGAACCTAGAGAAACAGTAGAACACATCAATGAATCCAGAAGTTGATTTTTGATAGAATGTAAAAGTTTGGTAAGCCACTGGTCAAACTAATCCAAAAGAAAGGAGAGAGCAATCAAATTTACAAAATTATGAATGAAAGGAGAGAGATCACGACTAATCCAAAGGAAATAGAAAGAGTCATCAAAAATATTTATAAAAATCACTATGCAAATAGGTTAAAGAACCTAAAAGATGTTGATGCATTCCTGGAAACCCATAAACTTCTAAAACTGAAACAAGAAGAAATTGAAAACCTGAATAGACCAATATCTAATAATGAGCTTGAAGCAGTGATGAAAACCTCCCAAAAAACAAGAGTCCAGGACCTGACGGATTACCTGGGGAATTCTACCAGACATTCAAGGAAGAAATCGTACCTATTCTCCTGAAACTTTTTCAAAAATAGAAATGGAAGGAAAACTTCCAGTCTCTTAAAATGGAGCCAGCATTACCCTGATCCCCAAACCAGGAAAAGATCCCATCCAAAAGAAGAATTTCAGACCAATATCCCTGATGAATATGGATGCCAAGATTCTCAACAAGATCCTAGCTAATAGCATCCAACAGCACATTTAAAAATTATTCATCATTACAGGTGGCATTTATCCCGGGGAAGCAAGGTGGTTCAAAATTCACAAATCAATCAATGTTATAGAACAAATCAATAAGAGAGTAGAGAAGAAGCACCTGGTCCTCTCCATTGATGCATAAAAATTATTGGACAAAATTCAGCATCTATTCCCTATTAAAACTCTTCAAAGTAAAGGGATAGAAGAACATTCTTCATCTTCATAAAATATATGAAAACTGCAGGAAATATTCTCAATGAGGAAAAGTTCACAGTCTTCCCTTTGAGATCAGGAATATGACAAGGATTCCCACTCTCTCTATTCTTGTTTAACATATTGCTAGAAGTCCTAGTGATGGCAATTGGACAAGAAAATAGGTAACAGGTATTCAAATTGAGAATGAAGACGTCAAACTCTCTCTCTTGCAGATGACAGGATACTTTATATGGAAAATCCAAAAGACTGCACCCCCAAAGTACTAGAACTCATACAGCAATTCAGTAATGTGGCAGGATACAAAATAAATGCACAGAGATCAGTTGCTTTCTTATACACTAACAATGAAAATATGGAAAGGGAAATAACGAATCCTTTCATTAACAGTAGCACCAAGAACCATAAGATACCTGGGAATAAACCTTACCAAAGTGGTGAAGGATCTGAACTTGATTAACTACAGAACACTCATGAAAGAAATCGAAGAAGACACAATAAGGTAGAAAAGCATTCCATGCTCATTAATCTGAGGAATAAATATTGTTAAATTGTCTATACTGCCCAGAGAAATCTACACTATCAATGCCATCCTGATCAAAATTCCACCGTTTTTATTTCCAAGGGGCTGGAACAAACAATTCTAAACTTTGTATGGAATCAAAAAAGGCCCGGATTGCTAAGTAAATATTGAAACAGAATATCGAGATTATGAAGAGTGAAATAAGTCAAGCAGAGAGAGCCAATTACCTTATGGTCCCACTTACGTGCTGAGCTTAAAGAAAAACATGGAGGGCATTGTGAGAAAGAAGGGAAGGGGGAATGGGGGGAAACCAGAGGGAGCGATGAACCATGAGAGACTGTGGACTCTGAGCAACAAACTGAGGGTTTTGGAGGGGAGGTGGTGGGGGGTTGGGCGAGCCTGGTGGTGGGTATTGAGGAGGGCACGTACTGCATGGAACACTATGTGTAGTGCAAAACAATATATCTTGTAACACTGAAAAAATAAATAAATAATTTTAAAAAAAAGAAAAAGAAAAAGAATATCGAAGTTGGGGCATCACATTGCCTGATTTCAAGCTTTACTATAAAGCGGTGATCACCAAGACAGCTTGGTACCGGCAAAAACACACATAGACCAGTGGAACAGAATAGAGAGCCCAGATATGGACCCACAACTCTATGACCAAATAATCTTTGACAAAACAGGAAAAAATATCCAGTGGAAAAAAGACAGTCTCTTCAATAAATGGTGCTGGGAAATTTGGACAGCTATACGTAGAAGAATGAATCTTGACCATTCTGTTACAGCTTTCATGAAGATAAAATCAAAATGGATAAAAGACCTCAGTGTGAGGCAGGAGTCTATCAAATCCCTAGAGAACATCATAGGCAGTAACCTCTTCGACAGCAGCCACAGCAACTTGTTTCAGGACATGTCTTCAAAGGTATAGGAAACAAAAGGAAAAATGAAGTTTTGGGTTCATCAAGATAAAAAGCTTCTGCACAGTGAAGGAAACAGTCAACAAAACAAACGGGCAACCCACAAAATATGAGAAGATATTTGCAAATGACACTACAAAGGTCTGATATTTAAGATCTTTAAAGAACCCTTCAAACTCAAGACTCAAAACCGATAATCCCATCAAAAAATGGGCAGATTCTTCAATAAATGGTGCTGGGACAATTGGACAGTTATATGTAGAAGAATGAAACTTGACAATTTTCTTACACCATACACGAAGATAAACTTGAAATGGATAAAAGACCTCAATGTGAGGCAGGAATCTATCAAAGTCCTTTAGGAGAACGTAGGTAGTGACCTCTTCGACATCAACCACAGCAACAACCTGACAGTCTATCAGGACATGTCTCCAAAGACAAAGGAAACAAAAGCAAAACTGAACTTTTGGGACTTCATCAAGATAAAAATCTTCTGCACAGCGAAGGAAACAGTCAGCAAAACAAACAGGCAACCCACAGAATGGGAGAAGATACTCGCTAATGACACTACAGACAAAGGTCTGATATCTAAGATCTATAAAGAATTCTTCAAACTCAACCCTCATGAAACCAATAATTACACCAAAAGATGGGCAGAAGACATGAATAGACACTTCTCCAGAGACGACATACGAATGGCTAACAGACACATGAAAAAACGTTGATCATCTTTTGTCATGAGGGAGATTCAAATCAAAACCACACTGAGATAACACCTTACACAGTTAGGTGGCCAAAATGGCCAAAATGGCCAAAATCAACAGGACAGTAAACAGGTGTTGGAGAGGGTGTGGAGAAAGGGGCACCCTCTTACACTGTTGGTGGGACTGCAAGCTGGTGCAGCCACTTTGGAAAACAGTGTCGAGATTCCTCAAGAAATTAAAAATAGAACTACCCTATGACCCTGCCATTGCACTACTGGGAATTTACCCCAAAGAAGCAGATGCATTACAAAGAAGGGCCACATGTACCCCTATGTTCATAGCAGCAATGACCACAATTGTCAAACTGTGGAAAGAACCAAGATGCCCTTCAATAGATGAATGGATATAGAAGATATGGTCCATATATACAATGGAATATTATGCCTCCATTAGAAAGGACGAATTTCCAACTTTTGTATCAACATGGATGGGACTGGAAGAGATTATGTGGAGTGAAATAAGTCAAGCAGAGAGAACCAATTACCTTATGGTCTCACTTCCGTGCTGAGCATTAAGAAAAACATGGAGGGCATTGTGAGAAGGAAGGGAAAGGTGAATGGGGGGAAACCAGAGGGGGAGATGAACCATGAGAGACTGTGGACTCTGAGCAAAAAAATGAGGGTTTTGGAGGGGTGAGGGGTTGGGCAAGCCTGGTGGTGGGTATTGAGAAAGGCACGTATTGCTTGGAGCACTGTGTGTGGTGCATGAACAATAAATCTTGTAACACTGAAAAAATAAAGTAAACATATTTGGTGAAGAAAATAGGCAGAGGACATGAACATAGACTTCTCCAAAGAAGATATACAAATGGCTACAGACACATGAAAAATGTTCATCATCTTTAGCCATCAGTTAGATTCAAATCAAAACCACACTGTGATAACACCTTACACCAGTTAGAATGGCAGTAACAACAAATTTTGGAGAGGGTGTGCAGAAAGGGGCACCCTCTTTCACTGTTATTGGGATTGCAAGCTGGTGCAGTCACTTGGAAACCCGTGTCAAGACTCTTCAAGAGATTAAAAATAGGGCTACGTTGTGACTGTGCCATTGCACCATTTGATATTTACACAAAGAAGATGCAGTATAAAGAAGTATCGCATGTACCCAAAGTTCATAGTAGCAATGGCCAAACTTGCCATACTGTGGAAGGAACCAAGAACCCCTTCAACAGATGAATGGATAAAGAAGATATGGTCCATATATACAATGGAATATTATGCCTCTATCAGAACGGACACATATCCAACTTTTGTACCAACATGGATGGGACTGGAAGAGATTATGCAGAGTGAAATATTTGAAGAGAAGAGAGGCAATTATCTTATGGTCTCACGTTTGGTGCTCAAGGAAAAACATGGAGATCATTTTGAGAAAGAAGGGAAGGGGGAATGGGGGGAAATAGAGGGTGAGATGAACAGTGAGAGACTGTGGACTCTGAGCAACAAATTGAGGTTTTTGGAGGAAAAGGTGTGGCGTTTGTGTGAGCCTGGTGGTGGGTATTGAGGAGGGCATGTTTTGCATGGCGCACTGGGTGTGGTGCATGAACAATAAATCTTGTAACACTGAAAAAATAAAATAAACATATTTGGAAAAAATAGAGCTACCATATGACCCTGTAATTGCACTACTGCGTATTTACCCCAAGATCAGATGCTGTACAAAGAAGCGTTATATGTACCCAATGTTCATAGCAGCAATAGGCACAATTGCTATACTGTGCAAAGAACCAAGATCACCTTCAACAGATGAATAGATAAAGAAGATATGGTCCATATATACAATGGAATATTATGCCTCCATCTGAAAGGATGAATACCCAACTTTTGTATCAACATGGAAGGGACTGGAAGAGATTATGTGTAGTGAAATTAGTCAAGAGGAGAGAGTCAATTACCATATGATCTCACATGTCGAGTATAAGAAAAACATGAAGGATATTGTGAGAAGGAAACAGAGTGTAAATTGGGGAAAATCAGAGGGCGGGATGATCCATGAGAGACTGTGGATTCAGAGCAACAACCTGAGGGTTTTGGAGGGGAGTTATCAGGGGATGAGCTGAGCCTGGTGGTGGGTATTGAGGAGGGCATGTATTGCATGGAGCACTGGGTGTGGTACATGAACAATTAATCTTATAACACTGAAAAAATAAAATAAACATATTTGGGGAAAAATTAAAAATAATAAAAAATAAAATGGTAAATCCTGTTTGTAACATGTAAAAATAAAATAAAATGTATAATAAAAATTAAATAAAAGTATTTGTGGAAAAAATAAAAGCGCATTATGAGACTTGCAAATAAGTTTACATAGAAATAAGACAGGACATTTAAGAGGGTATGTTTTAGGTGAGGTCTGAAAGTTGATGTGTGCCAGAGACCTACAAATTATACTCAATCATCCCAGGACACGGGTAGCCTGAAATTTGCCTTCCTTCAGTTCCTCATTTTATCAAAAGATCATTCACAATACATGGAACATGATAAGAAGAACCTGCAAACTAACAAAAATTACTTTCTTAGGATTTCCTCAGAATGGAGGGACTGCATTGGCCAACCTTGCATTAATGAGGTGCTGTCTTTATTCTATTCATCTCAGGCAAATGGTACTCTAGGTGAACAATCATAGAACCTGAAGACCTGTCTCTTGGAGTTTTAGAAAGAAAGAGGTGGTTTCCTGATCCACACCATCTGAGATGCCAAACCATAGGATGCTTAGTCCAACAGGATTGGAAATCTCCCACATCATCTGAACCAGCTGCAGATTGGTCTTGATGATTCAACGCTCCATGGCTGCACATTGAAGTCAATAAGTCTCCTGGTTTGACCCTCAACCACACCCGAATAATCTCACTCATTTGTGATAATCATCAGCAAGATTCATCACAGGCCTTTATTGAGAAGGTTCTTGAGTTGAGAATCTACTATGATTCATGAAGTGGACCAATACAATTTAAACACATATATCTTCAAAAGATCTATTTTTTTTTAATTTGGATCAAATGAAACTATAGGACACAGTAATTTGTGCCCCCATCACTGGTTTAGGGTAGAACGTGGAAATGATGAAGTGCATGCAAGAAACAGCTTCCCTCAATCTCTCTATTTGCCTTTTAACTAAACTTCCCCCAAAAATTTCCCCCATACAGATGTTGAGAATGGCATTCTCGAGGCCATGCAATTGTCCTTGCCCCTCTGTCTCTCACCTCCCTTGAAGCTTCCAGTCCCTCAATGGAAAAGAGCTGAAGGTGGAACAGAGTTCCTGTTTGTAGACCAGAAGGAGAAGAACTTGTCTCCCAAGAGGGTCATCTGTGTGTTTAAATGCTATAATGCTCACTCGTTTTTCTCATAAGTTTCTACTACATTCTTCAAGGTCCTCTCTTTCATTCTGAAACTATGTATATCCCGTTGGGGCATGCTTTCATGATAACTCCTGTAGGAACTCCTCCTTTCCAATATTTCACTTCCAGTCTCCTAGAACCTAGCCCAAAATCACAGGCAAGTGCATTTCTAAACAGTCTGAGATCAATATTCTTCTCATTGTCTTACTCTGGGACTGTAGCCATGAGTATGGTGTATAAACAAGGAATGTATAAACAAGGGTGTATAAACAATGAATCTTGGAATGCTGAAAAAATAGGTAAGATTAAATAA
Organism: Procyon lotor; assembly: GCA_028646535.1. NCBI lineage: Eukaryota > Metazoa > Chordata > Mammalia > Carnivora > Procyonidae > Procyon > Procyon lotor. The sequence continues at coordinate 11,251 of JAQQSY010002989.1, forward strand.
ATTATTAATAATAGATTATTATAATAATTATAATAAAATATAGCTATGGGTATTGAGAATATAGAAAATAAATATATAATAAATAAAAATTGAAACATGTACAGAACAAAGGAAATATTTTTCTTAAAAGATGCTGTGGTCGATTGGCATGAAAGATGGTTCTCCATCTCTTCACTTTCAGTCTTAATGTATCTTGAGGTTCCAAAAGTGTCTCTTGTAAACAGCAGGTGGATGGGTCCTGTTGTTTTATCCAGTCTGTGACCCTGTGCCATTTTATGGGAGCATTTAGGCCGTTCACATTGAGAATGATTATTGAAAGATAAGCTTTTATTGACATCATGTTGCTTATGATGTCATTGTTTCTACAGATTGTCTCTACAAGTTTCTATTCTATTTCACTCTTGGGTTCTTTCTTCTTTTATGGAACTCCCCCTTAATATTTCCTGTGGTGACAGCTTGGTGGTCACATAGTCTTTTAAACCTTGCTGGTCTTGGAAGCTCTTTATCCCTCCATCCATTTTGAATGTCAAGCTTGTTGGGAAAAAAATGTTCTTGGTTGCATGTTCTTCTTATTTAGTGCCTTGACTATATCATTCCAGCCCTATCTGGCTTGCCAGGTTTCTGTGGACAGGTATGACATTTTTTTTTAAGATTTTATGTATTTATTTGACAGAGAGAGAGATCACAAGTAGGCAGAGAGGCAGGCAGAGAGAGGGGGAAGCAGGCTCCCCACTGAGCAGAGAGCCCGATGTGGGGCTCAATCCCAGGACCCTGAGATCATGACCTGAGCCAAAGGCAGAGGCTTTAACCCACTGAGCCGCCCAGGTGCCCCAGTATCACATTATTCTGATGGCTTCCTCTGTATGTAAAGAATGTCTTCCCCCAAGCTGCCCTCAGGATCTCTGGTCTAAATTTATAATTTGCAAATCTCACAATCAATTGTCTAGATGTCTTTCTAGACTCATTGATCTTAGGGGTTGTCCTTTCTGACTCTTGTACACGAACACATGATCCATCCCCATATTACAGAAATTTTCATCCAGAATTTGTTCAGCTATATCTTCTAGTGTTCTATCTTTCTCCAATCCATTCCATTTATTATATCACCAGGAACCATTAAGTATCTGGAAATAAACCTAAAAAGGAGTAAAGGATCTGTACTCGAGGAACTACAGAACATTCATTAAATAAATTGAAGAAGATACAAAAAGGTGGAAACATAGTTCATGCTCATGGAGGAGAATAAACATTCTGAAAACGTATATACTTCCCAGAGCATTCTACACTTTCAAAGCCATCCCAATCACAATTCCACTGGTATTTTTCAAAGTGCAGGAACAAACAAACTTCCAATTTGCATGGAATCAGAAAAGTCCCTGAATTGCTAAGGTCATGTTGAAAAAGAAAGACAGAGTTGGGGGCATCAAGTTGTCTGATTTCAAGCTTTACTACAAAGCGATGGTCACCAAGACAGCATGGTACTGGCAAAAAACAGACGCATAGGTCAGTGGAACAGAGTAGAGAACCTGATATGAATTTGCTACTCTATGATTAAATAATCCTCGATAATGCAGGAAAAAAATTCCAGTGCAAAAATTCAGTCTCTTCCATAAATGGTGCTAGAAAATTTGGGTAGTTATATATAGAAGAATGAAATTTGATCATTCTCTTACACCATATAGAAAGATAAACTCGAAATGGATTAAAGATCTCAAGGTGAGGCAGGAATACATCAAAATCCTAGAGGAGAATATAGGCAGTGACCTCTTTGACATTGGCCACATACACTTATTTCAAGACATGTCTCCAAAGACAAAGGAAATAGAGGCAAAAATTAACTTTTGGGGTTCATCAAGATAATAAGCTTCTGCACAGAAAAGTATACAGTAAACAAAACAAACAGGCAACCCACAGAATGGGAGAAGATATTCGCAAATGACACTACAGACAAAAGCCCAAAATCTAAGATCTAGAAAAAATTCCTCAAACTCAAAACTCAAAAACAGATAATTGGAGTGAAATAAGTCAAGCGGAGAGAGCCAATTAT
>JAQQSY010002990.1:0-13295 GCA_028646535.1 Procyon lotor
TAATTAAAGGTAGTTCAGCAACAAAACTACTTTACAGTGAGAGAATCCTATCACCTTTTTTTTAATGCAAGAGAAAACCCAACTAAAGAAAATTACTGCTACAATGGGTTATAGACCAATTTAATAATTTACTTGGGACCTTTGCTTTATCTTACATTAGCTAGCTAACTAATTTTCTTTGTTTATAACCAGATTATAAATTCAATCTACATTCTTATCAATTCAAAGTATGGCCTTTTAGAGCACATCAAAAAAAAATTTTTTTTTTATCCTCTCTGATGATCCCTTTTTCTCTGTGTAGCATGGAATGCCATGGTGGTTCAGAGTATTCTTTCTGGATCTCACTGTCCTGGATTCAATCTTAGTATAGCTCTTACAGCTTCGGAACCGTGTGCAAATTTCATAATCTCTGAGTCTCATTTTCTTCATTTGTAAGATAGGAACATACTTCCTACCTCATAAACTCTTGGGAAGATTAAAGGAATTAAATGTAAAGTTCTTGCAGTATGCCTGAGACTACATAAATACCATATCTTAATAACTGTGTATATTATAACTATTTTTAAACAGAATTAGGGAATAGGAGAATATATATGATATTTTGGTCCATGGTTCTTTCTGCAAAAGACAATGGCTTTATTCCTGAAAGCCAATTCACTATAATTCAGTTTGCCATGACCAAGTTGCCAAGTTTAACAAATGTACTAATTTGCTAAATCTTTTATGAAGTTTTCATTGTTTTATGAACAATTCATATTGCTTTTGAAGATTTCTGTGAGGTTAAGTTGCTTGGTCATTACTTTGTCTTCATAGCAGCTTTTAAAAGTATTAGAATTGCTGACACTTGAGGTCATGATGTGAGTCTTGTTAGTAATAGATTTAATATTCAGAAACACATATTTTAAAATCAGTAATCCAAAAAACCCAAGGGCTATGTACCTCAGTGAAAGGAGTGCTAGAAAAGTATCATTTACTTGCTCGAGAGGTCCGTAAGGAAGATTGTCTCTGCAAGGAGCTTGATCCAATGCTTTGAGAGTATTAAAAGTCTGATTTATATAAGCTCCTTATATAGTTATAGATTTTCAAGCTGAGCAATCAACACAAAAATTGATCTAAAGATGATGATATGGGCACCTGGGTGGCTCAGTTGGTTAAGCGGCTGCCTTCAGCTCAGGTCATGATCCCAGGGTCCTGGGATCGAGCCCCGCATTGGGTTCCCTCCTCAGTGGAGAGTCTGCTTCTCCCTCTTCCTCTGCCTGCTGCTCCCCTACTTGTGCTCGCTACCTCTCTGTCAAATAAATAAATAAAATCTTAAAAAAAAAAATAATAAAGATGGTGATAGTTCTTGGGACCTGCCCCAAACCATTCTGCATAGAATTCCCACGGATATAGCTCCACCGAAAATGGTCTTCCAAAATTTTAAAACAACAACAAATGAAATTCACTGTGAGACTCAGCAGGTATAGCAAGACTCCTAAGAACTTTAGAAAATTATATAATCTGATGGAGAGTCTAAAATTACTATGTTAAAGTGTTTAAAGACATATATGGAGATACCAAACCTATGAAAAGAAGAAAATGCTATCTTTTAAAAATTTATTTATTAAATTTATTTTTAAGTAATTTTTGTGCCCAATGTGAGACTCAAACTCACAACCTTGAGGCAAGAGTTGCATGCTCTACCAGCCAGATGCCCCCAAGATGGTTATTTTTTTTTTTTTAAGGAGAAGCTCTTTGGGTGCCAAGGCAGCTCAGTCACTTAAGCGTCTGACTCTTGGTTTCAGCCCAGGTCATGATCTCAGGGTTGTGAGATTAAGCCCTGTGTCAGGCTCCATGCTCAGCACAGAGTCTACTTATGATTCTCTTCCTCCCCCCTTGCCATTCCCTATCCCCCCCTTTAAAAAAAAAAAAAACTATGTTAAAAGAGAACTTCTAGAAATGAAATACAGACACTAAAAAAGAAAATTTCAGTAGAGGATTTAAATAACAGATTTGATACCACTGAAGAAAGAACTAGCAAACCATAAGATAGAGCTGAGGAAAGTATCCCAAATTCCCAGAGCTCAAAAAGCAAAATACGAAAGGATAATTTAGTCACAGAGATGGAGAGTAAAATGAAACATTACAACATACACTTAATAGGCATTTCACTAGTGGAAACTAGAAAGAATGGGAGTGAATTTTAAAATTATAATAGCTGGCAGTTTTTTTACAATTGTGAAAGACAAGTCCTTATATGTTAGAAGCATAAATCAAAAAGTTTTACCTATGTAAATTTCAATGAAAGATCAGAACATTAATGACAAAGAAAAGAATTTAATTGCAACCTGTAATGGAACACCAGTTAGACTGGCAGCGGATTTCTCATTAACAAATAGATGCCAGAAGACAAGTTAAATATTTATGTCCTTGGTGTTCTGAGGTAATTTGCTACCCTATAATTCTACTTCCGTCACTGTTGAGGAGTAAAGTTAAAATTAAGAAATTTCCAGGCCAGTAATGACTAAGAGTTTACCTTCTGAATGCCATCACTGATGGCAGTATACTAAGGAGTGTATTTCAGGAAGAAGGGAGTTGAACGCGAAAGGAAGAAATGGGATATAAAAAAAAGGATTGGTGAGCAAAGATCAGCTAAAATGTTGGTAAATAATCATTAACTGTGAAAAATAGTGTAAAATCATTGACCAAACAGTACTATTGTTAAGACATATCTTTCTTTTATTTACATAGCATCAAGGAAGAACAAAACAATGAGAATTAAACCATGACACAGTGCTTTAATGATAGCACTAATCATTACATTAATCTTTTAGTTAAACTAAATTCCTTTTCCTTTGAAATTTCTTCTATCTAGTCAAAGGAATTTGGCAGTTGCCTTCACGTGAATTGCTTTGAATGTGATAGGGAATCCTTTTGTACATATCTTAGTTGGCAAAGCTTCCTTAACTTGTGGATAGCTTCCATAATAGAAAAAAAATCAATAAATAACTAAAATTCAATAAACCAAAAAATAACAGTATGGTCATATTACTGAGAAATACAGAGGTAACTGGAAGAAATAGCTTGAAGAGTCAGAAGTAGTTAGCTTTCAGAATGGGACAGTGAGATTTTTTATAGCTTATAAAACTGTTTGATTCACTGTTAACTGTGTATGTATGAAACTTCACTTAAAATACCAAATGAGACAATGACTCACCAAAGGAAAAATTGGTATAGCTCTATTATTTAGAAATAAATGTAGAAATAGATTTTAAGCAAAGAGGAGTATTACATAGTGATAAAAGAAACCATTCACTAGTAATAATACTGACTCTTTACTTAGCAGTGATGCTTCAAAATATATAAAGCAACATTTGACAAAAATTTTGAAATTGACAAGTTTTTCTCTCCTAAGACTCAAGTAAGAGTATGGGAGATTTAAATAAGATAAAGTTAGGGACGCCTGGGTGGCTCAGTTGGTTAAGCAGCTGCCTTCAGCCCAGGTCATGCTCCTAGGGTCCTGGGATCGAGTCCCACATCGGGCTCCTTGCTCAGCAGGGAGCCTACTTCTCCCTCTGCCTCTGCCTGCCTCTCTGCCTCCTTGTGCTCTCTCTCTCTCTCTGACAAATAAGTAAGTAAAATCTTTAAAAAAAAAATAAGATAAAGTTAATCTATTCTGTATACACAATTAGATTGTATCTTTTCAATTTTCATTGATGATTGGATCATTTTGTAAAAAAAAAAAAACTATTTACAGTACACAGAGTCATAAAGAAAGCTTAAATAAAGACCCAAAAAGTAATATCCAAATTCCATTCTCTGACCATAATTAAATTAGAAGTCAGTAACCAATAGATAATCATTACCACCTATATATTAAACCAAAATATATTAAGATTAAACCAAACACACTTCTAAGCAGTTTGTGTCTCAAGAAAGAAATCACAGTAGAAATTACATAGTATTTAGAAATGCATACATTGAAAACACAACATAAATTTGTAAAACACATCCAGAGCATCACTGAGAGGGCTTTTTGTAGCCTGAATGTGTATTTTAGTCAGCTACACATCCAATTGCAGAAGTTTTTTAAATGTAGCAGTTTAACAAAACAGAACAATAAAACAACAAAAATTAAATAGAAATTAGAAAGCAAAAGTGTACTTATTGATAACTGGATAGTTGCTTGTGAACTAAAGGAAGAAATATTTTAAATTGTAAAGGAAGAAAAAATAAAATTAATAGAGAAAATACTACATTGCTCCTGGCTTAGAAAAATGTTGTTATATATTAAAAAATGAGGGGCACCTGGGTGGCTCAGTCAGTTAAGTGTCTGTCTTCAACTCAGGTCATGATCCCAGGGTCCTGGAATTGAGCCCTGTGTGGGGCCCCCTGCTCAGCGGGGAATCTACTTCTTCTCCCTCTCCCTCTGCCCTTCCACCAACTTGCGCACACACACACGTGTTGTGCACACTCTTTCTCAAGTGAATAAATAAAAAATATTTCTTAAAATATTTTTTTTAAATGGCAGCACTCCCTAAATTAACATATAAATTGAATGTAGCCACATCCTTGGGAAAACATGTCTTTAGAACTGAAGTCTAGTCATTCTAACTTACTTGAAAATATTGCAAAGTATAAACCTTAAAGCATTGGAAGTAAAAATAAAAAATAAGCCCCATGGACAAAACAAAGGCTTCAAAAATATAATCTGCTATAAGACTTGGAGGTATAAGTTACAAACCAAGAATAACTTAAAGGCGAAAGGAATCACCTTTCATGGATTTTGCTAGGGCATTGAGGAAAATGGACTTATGTTTTTGTCCCATTTATGGATAAGAGATTAATTTAGGACTATTTATGAAAACAGTATTTTCAGAGATCAGTTAAGTTTGTCACCGTAATAGCTATTCTCCTGAAATGTGTCAATATCAAAAGAAAAGCAGCAAAGAAAGAATACAGTTAGTTGTTAAATTTATCCATGTTGAGTCATGAACGTTTGTTACACTAATTTTGCTTACTTGTATTTTTTAAACTTTCCATAATTTTTTAATGAAAGTAAAGAATGGGAAAGATATGCAGTGTGCTTAACTGAAAAAATTTTTATCCAAAAATACAATGCTTATATATGTCAAACACATGTATATAAGTTCCATAACTGCATTCCATTTATATAGGATTAAAAGGAGATCAACAGGCAGACAAGGAAATGTTGATAGTAAATCATTACACAGAAAAACCTGCGGCCTTGTTATTGGTTAGGAATAAAATTAACATGAAAGCATTGCTCTGTGTTTATTAAGCTAGAAAAAAAATTATAAAACCTTACGTTAGCTAGATTACTCATTTCTGTACTCAGTAGTGACTATCTTCCTAGAGGGAAAACTAGCAATAGACAATATTTATAAAATTGTTCACTCACTTTACCTACTCTGTGGGATGCACAAGTGTCTAAGACATTAGCGAATGCTACTATAGAATAGAATTTCTTCTTTAAAATGCTGTAAATTTATATGACTCTCCCGAATATAGGTGGCTTTTTGGGCCCCTTTATTAATTGTTCTGTAACAACTGGCAGTGAACACATACTACGGGTCAGGCACTGCTTCCATGCATTCAGTCCTCCCAACTTCAGGAGGGTAGCTTCTATTACTGCATCTTAGAGACGGGGGAACTCAGTCTTTGCAAAGTGAAGTGATTTTCCCCACATCACGCGTTAATAATGAGCTCACTCAGGATTTGAGCCCAGGCAGTCTTACTTCAAAGCCCCTGCTTTTTGAATCATTTCTCCAAACTCCCTCTCAAAATGAAAGCCATGGATCAAGTAGTTGACGTTCCTGTGTAGAGCCATTTAATTGCTTCAAGATAGCTACTACTAATATTACAGCTGCATTTTAGTATACATTCTAGACGGTTTTGACCATTGTGCTGATGGGAATAAGCAGTGAAACAGATCTTCTGATATATATATATAACTGATGACATTGTAAATAGGTACAGCCTTTTTTGGAAAGCATTTTGGCAGCATACTTCAAGAGCCATAAAATGCTCATATTTTTTGACCTAGTTAATACCACTTCTGGGAATCCTCTAAAGAAATAGTCTAATATGGAAAAAGCCATAAGCACTAAAGTGATCACCACAGCCATGTTTGTAATAGAGCAACTGGAAGTAACCCTAAATGTTCATCAGTAAAGGAATGATTAAACACACCATGGTATATTTACTTAGGCAGCCAATAAAAATGAAGTGTGATGCAACATGAACAAAGAAAACATAGTCATCTTGAGCTTTCAAAGCAGCACACAGCCGTATGTTCACTAAAATTACAGCTTTTACAAATATGAAAAAAGACGGAGGGGCACCTGGGTGGCTCGGTCAGTTAAGCTTCTGCCTTTGGCTCAGGTCATGATCCTGGGGTCCCGGGATCAAGCCCCACATTTGGCTCCCTGTTCAGTGGGGAGCATACTTTTCCTTCTGCCCCTCACCCCACTCAACATTCTCTCTCGCACACACTCTCAAATAAATAAAATCTTTAAAAAAGAAGATAGCATGGAACAATGTAGGTAATTATTTTTCTTTCTGCTATTTTTTAAGCTTTTTGTATTATAGATTTATTCCTAATTTTAAGATTTAAGTCACATGATTACTTAATGTTTTTGTGTATTCATCGCCCCTAACCCCCACTAGATTATAAGCTGTGTGTTTAAAAAGAGCATCACTGGACACAGGCAAACTTCAAGCACCTTGCAGGTGCCTCATTTGCTGGTTGCGTGAACCTCAGCCCTTCAGTCTGTCTCAGCTGACTCACTTGACCCATAAAGTGAGCAGGGCAATTTGCAAAACATGAGTGGAATCTTTGGAGTGGGGAGACCTTGCTGTATGTCTTTGGCTCTTAGACAAGTGGCTCAAACTTTGTAAAGCTCAATTTCCTCATCCATAAAAGTGGAGCTAGTGAGATCAAGGTCTGGCACTCCTTTAGTAGAGGCTCTGAAAATGTTCCTTCCATTTAGTTACAGCCCTTATAAAGTGTTCCTCACCTTTCTTTATCCTTGCATGACAAGAGCAAATACAAAGTCTTCAGCTAACTTCTTTTGAGCAGCAGCTTTTACACATCCATCTTCTGGCATAACTTGTCATCTATAATTTAGAGTTAAGGATGAAGGAAGAAAAGCTTTGTCATTCAGTGTGGCTTGAAAATTTTTCAGTTTTGTTTTACTCTTTTTTTCTTCCAACTATAAAAATATAGTAAATGGTCATTGTCAAACATTTGGAAAATACAGAAAGCTGGAAGAAGAAAATTATACTATAATCATTCCACCTAAAAGTAACCATTATACATTTCATTTTATTTCTTTTTAATTTTTTCTGAATATCTGATTTTTTAAAAAGAGAAATATAGGAAAGCTCTTATTAGAACATGTACTATGTTTGGGGCAAGTTTAATGGGATGTTTTCTGTTTATTTTGAGATAGTTTACTTTCAATAAGTTATTCTTATGTAGAGATAAAGACTAGGCTAGCAATTAGGAACCAGATGGAGGATGGGGGTAGGGATAGCTCTGTCTTAATTATAGGACAGTTTTTTCTGTATTTATGATACCTGTCAAAGAATGAACTTAGGTAAAGTCTAATTACCCAAATCATGCTTCCTGGGCTTTTTTTTTTTTTTAAGGACAATTACAATTTTAAATAGCTTGTGATGTTTTCTTTGCAAGTTATCCTGTACCTTTTCAGACCATGAGCTGTGAATTTTGGTTTGGAAAATACAGTCATCATACATAAACTTGGCATAAAGAAAAAGCTTAAAGCATAACCACAGTTTCTTGGCTCTTGTCCTTATCATTTTTAGACTATGCAGTTTTAAAAAATCATCAGTTCCTGTAATATCCTCTGGAGAAAAGGAGGAAATTTATCTAGTGACAGAACCAACAGAGCAGCAAATACCTAGAAAGACAGCCTGAGCTACTGTGGCCACGTGAAGCCAGGCATTGATGTCACATTACCCTGACTTGTGTTGGACTTGTACTTAAATCAGAAAAGGAGAATATACTTGTTGAGGGATTGTGAGCATTGATCCCTCCATTTTCTGGGCTTTGCTGTGCAAGGGGGCCTTTACAAGTAGGGGAAAAGATCTTCTCCCTCTTTCTTTCTTTTCTTCAGAGCAGCAATAGAATTATGAAAGGTGACAGGGTACATCCCATATAAATAATTTTCAGTGTGGCATATCTGTCATCCCCACTACATTGAGGAGGACCTGAGAAATGTTTGAGGTCAGTGTATTGTCTTGCCTCATCACTCTCCTTTGAATATGCCACTGTGGCTTGTGCCCCTTTGACTTCTGAGGCCTGCTGCCCCAGGCAAGACTCTTGATTGGTTGGGAGTAGGTGTCCCTCACTCCTGCTTAAGTATCTGCACATCAGGAAAGTCACTTGTCCTTTTGAGTCATTCCTTTGACAAAGGTGGGCCATAATTCCTTACTGATACTTGGCTAACCCTTCCCAGTCACTTCCTCTTTGAGGAAAATCACTTGACCTCTTCACAGGAGAAAAGCTAACCTATAGCACCGCTTAAGGATCCAGCTTAGAACTTAACTGATCTCTGTAGCTTAAGGCAGTACTTAGGGACAGTGGGGATTTAGAAGTGTCCTGGGGGGGTGGGGCTGGGGGACAGATATCTAAACCCTGTAAACTTTGTACTTGGAATAATTTTGGTCCCTCCAAAACTGCTTACCTGAGAACTTGGTGCCCTATGAAAAATTACGACGTGAGCCTTTTGAACTGCTGAGAGAAATAGTAGCTAGAAGCTGCAAAGAAAGTTAGCTGAATTTACACGCTGTTCCTAGAAGAGAAGATGATCAGCTTTACTTAATTACTGTACTCTTTAGACTTTTTCTATAATTGATTATTGTTAAAAGTGATTTAATTTTTTCCAGTATTGCCTGTCGGGCCACCCGACCTTACCATGCAATGTGCTCAAATTCAAATCAACTACCATTATGTTGGACTGTGGACTGGACATGACTTCCACTCTCAATTTCCTTCCTTTGCCACTCGTTCAAAGGTATGTGCTTTAAAAAAAAAAAAAAAAAAAAGTATGTGCTACTGCATCTGGGACAAAATGAACTTTAGTTTGTTGAAAAATGGTACCAATTAACATAAACATTACCAGTACCTTGTGTGTTGTCCTTAGTTTACTTTGTTCCCTTAAAAATGTTCTTCTTCAGAATTATTTCCTTTGGCTGGGTTGATGGAAAGTGTTGTATTGATTTATTGATTGACTTCTTTATTATAACTTCTTCTGAGCATCTGTAAAATGTTCCTGCAACTACTCTGTGCAAGTGGGGCCATGTATATTTCATCTTTCTTGCTAATTAATGTAAGAGCTGATAAATGGTCATCTGATGAGCCCAAGAATTGAATTTTAGAATCCTTTAACTGCCTTTGCGGGGACTTGGCATCATAGAGCCTGACATTTCTTTTTGATAGGTATCTATGTGTTTTTTTCATAATAGTCAGCCATAGATATTATAGAATCATACATGAAGCCAAAGTCCTTGTCTTAAAACAGATTACCCAAAACCTGTAGTCAACAGTGTTTACTCTATGACTTTGTCTAAGAAATTGGTTTCCCAGCTTGCTGCTAATTGAAAACTGCAATTTGGAAGAGAGGTGGGTAACTTACAGAAGCAAATCCATTCCCAGTAACAAAAAGTATTTTCACATAAGGAGAGACAGAAAAGCTATCTAAAGCAGATTTAAGAGCTTAAAAGCATAGCAGCCTGGGCAGACCATCTAATAGATCTCATTCATTTCTGAAGACATCACTATGTGCAATGATTATTCATAATGATAATCTTCTAGAGAAAGTACAATTAAAACTCAACCTTTGATTTTTTTTTCTGAGATAAGGAGCACAATAAGGTGAAGGGGACAGAGAATTCAGCGATAATTTCAGATTACATTTTATGCAAAGCTGATAAAATTCAGTTATAATCACACACAACACTTAGAAATACATTTGTTATCCACAGATATTATCTATCTATATGATTACAACTGCTTCAGAAACTGTAGGTATCACATATATTTCTGTAAAAAAATGACTGACAGGTTATTTCTTACTGAAATAGCCTGATATTATTGTCTGTTTCCCCCCAGAGATTACAGTGTTCATTTATTTTTTTTTTAATTAATTTTTATTAACATATAATGTATTATTTGCCCCAGGGTACATGTCTGTGAATCTTCGGGCTTACACATTTCACAGCTACAGTGTTCATTTATTTGGTGTTTATTAAGAATCTGCACTGTGCTGGACCAGGCGATACAAACATGAATAAGGCAACTTGCCTTTCCTCACGGAGCTTATATTCTGTTGGGAAGAAAGTGTTCCACAGTCAAAGACTTCATTATACTTGTGTTAAGAGAATAACTACATACTTGTTATAATTACTTAAAAAAATTAAAAATAAGGTATTATGAGAGCTTCCAAAAGGGAGCCTACACACTCTGCAAGATCATGAGTTATCTTGCTGCTCCAATCCTGTACTAGGCAGACAATTCTAGCTGCATATTTTCCCTTTCCTGTTCATTCTTGTCTTTACCTAATTCTTTGTTCTCACAGCCCTGACTCAGCATTGGAATCCACTTCCACTCTCTTCCCCTTATCATTGTTCTTCTGTCAGAGGGAAGTTATGCTAGTGGGATGATTGGCAGCCCATATATAGTTCCTTACAAAAAGTATTTTCTGTTGCCCAGGCCAGAAACCTTGGGAGATACTCTGGGCTAAAATAGTACCCCTAGTCCCTCCCTAACCCCTCGTCCTGCTTTATTTTTCTTCACAGTACTTATCATTACATTATATATATGTATTTACTTTATATGTTATCTATTTTCTCCACTAAAAGTTTTTTAAGGGCAGGGATATTTTGTTCCCTTCACTGAATCCCGAGTGCCTAAAATAGTTCTTGGCATATAGTAGCTACTCAGTAAGGATTTGTCATATGAATGAGTCTTTTTTCTTCTCCAGATTCCAACCCTTCTTGATAGCAGTTTCGCTATTAATTGTAATCTTTCCCTTATCTTGAACCTTTTCATCTTGATTCAGTTCTTCCCATGTAATTATGCTCAGTTACTTCTAACTTAGTATTTAAAAAAAATTTTTTAACCTTCTCTCGACTCCATATCCCCCTGCAGCATTACTAACTTCTCTCCAATCTGTGGTTTGCCCATATCACCTACCAGAACACGGCTCACTAGAGTCACAAATGACTTCTATGTCACTAGATGCAGTGACACAGTTCTCATCCCACTTGATGATTTGTCAGAACTGTCCTCCATGATCATGCGTTCCTGGTTTTCCTCTTTTCTGACTCTTCCTCTTCTATCTACTTTCGAGATTCATCTTTCTCTGACAACAGTCACATACCAGAATTCTTTAATATCCAGTGCTTGGCCACCAGAGTCTCCACCAAGGGAATTTCCTAAATGCTCAGGGCTTTGATAACCATCTAAACAATAACCTACAAATGTGTATCTTTAGTTAATAGTGCTCTTCTGAGTTCCAGGTTCACGTACCCAAAATGCCTGCTGAGTTTCTTTCTCTCCTTGGATGTGGCTTTGAAGGTTCTTCAAAACTCAGCATGCCCCAAACTGAGTCCATAAGTAGACTTCGTTCAGAAGAGAAGAGAAAACCCTCCCAGACCTGGGTTTCCTCCACAGTACTCTATCCTAGTGACTGGCAGGCTGATATGAAAGCCAGAAAAGTGAGAGTTAACTTAGATATGCCACTCTTTCTCATTGCCTATATCCAGTCTTTTATGAAGCCTTGTTTTTTTTTTTTTTTTTTAAAGATTTTATTTATTTATTTGACAGAGAGAGAGAGAGATCACAAGCAGGCAGAGAGAGAGGGGGAAGCAGGCTCCCTGCTGAGCAGAGAGCCCGATGTGGGGCTCGATCCCAGGACCCTGAGATCATGACCTGAGCTGAAGGCAGAGGCTTTAACCCACTGAGCCACCCAGGTGCCCCTGAAGCCTTGTTATTTTTACCTTCTCAAACACTCTGGAATCTGGTCATTTCTCTTTAGTCCTGTTGTAGGCATGACCATCTTTATAGGCATTACTGTTGTCCTAGTCAGTTTCTTCAGTTCTGAATCTCCCCTTATCTGAATCCAGAGCCATTTTTGTGTATCTTTTTTATTTGAAATCATTTCAGATTTACAGAAAAGCTTGCAAGAATAGTTCAAACAACTACCAATTACCCTTGTTAATATTTTATCACATGTACTTTATCACTTTCTCTTGATACATATGCATACAATTTTTCTGACCCATTTGAAAGATACAGATAGGATGCTCCTTTACCACCTAAATACTTGAGGGCCTATTTGCTAAGAAAAAGGAAATTATTTTACATAACCACAGTACACTAATCAAAATCAGTGAATCAAAATAACTCACACTGACACTATGCTAGTATCTAAGCTGTCTACCTTTTTCATATTTCCGAAATTACACCAATTCATATTTCACTGTAATGCCTTTTATGGCAAAAAAGAATAGCAATGCTGGTCCAGGATCCAGTCCAGATCACAGATTGCATTTAGTTGTCCTGTCTTTAGTCTCCATTAATCTGGAAGAGTTTCGCAGTCTCTTTATGACCTTATCATTTTTATGAGTATGGGTTAATTATTTTACATAACATCTTTCAGTTTGGGTTTGTTTGATATCTCCCCATGTTTAGGTTGGGGTTATTTTGATAGGAATACCACACAAATGGTGGTATATATTATCAGAGTGTACATGATGTCCATTTTCTTCAGAATCCTCTTTTAGAAATAAATATACATCTAATCTTGTCTCTCACCTGTTTAAAACCTTTCAGTGGTTTTCATTGCTCTTAGGATAAATACCAAGTGCATCTTGGTATATTATGGTTTAAGGCTACCCCTGTAGTAGCTTACTTTTTATTTCCTTTCAGTTTCAGAGAAATCTTACCTCCTGCCTGGGAGCAGTCACACAAATTTTTCCTTCAGCCATGAAGGCTCTTTTCCCCCTCCTGCAACCCTCCTTCCCTTAGCCTACTTACCGAGAGCCTTTATGCCGCCAGTTTCTGTATAGGAAGGATTTAGAGATAGTTTCTGGTTGGATGTGGTGAGAGAGGGTATATGGGCCTCTTTTCTTTTTTTTCCCAAAGATTTTTATTTATTTATTTGACAGAGAGACAGACAGCAAGAGAGGGAACACAGCAGGGGGAGTGGGAGAGGGAGAAGAAGGCCCTGGGATCATGACCTGAGCCAAGGCAGAGGCTTAATGAC
>JAQQSY010002991.1:0-13293 GCA_028646535.1 Procyon lotor
GGGACCCCACACACCCCCTATTATTTCCATCTATCTCTGTCTTCTTTTGCCTTGGAATGCCCTCTCCCCCTTTCCTCCTAAGGCTGACTTTGTCCTTCTCCTTTATAGGCCAATCAGTTTGCTCCTTCTCCGAGTTGAGCTTGTTGCCCCTCTCGGTTCGTCCTGTCACCTGTACATTCTCTCCTCTTTAAGTGTCCCTTCAAAATTCAGTTAAAATGATTTATGTTCTTTGTAGGGGAGGTCCCTTGTCTTACCTGCCTGTGGGTCCTCAGCCCTTAACTGTGTAGGTAGCACATAAGTGTTTATTCCTGACACAAAACTGTGAAAGCCTGCATTGGTATAGTGTTGATTTGTGTAGTGAAGGAATTCCACTGCATTTGGCCTTGCATACTTATGAGCGGCAGAAAAGCTATTCTCAGAAGCTACCTTTTGCTCAACATCAGCCCGGAGCCAGGCCGTGTGCTGGGTGCTTGACGTGCACCCATGCTCCCCGAATTTGACAAAACGACCTTACCACTCTTGTCAAGTAAGAAAACTGAGACTCAGGAAGGTCGAGAGACATTCCTAAGGTCATAAGCTCACATTTAAACGGGCCGTGTTCCTTCCACCCACCACATTGGGAATCCCTCCCTGTGTCTGTTCCCATTTATAACCTAGTGCCTTTCCCTGCCGGTGCCCAGGGGCCATTTCTTTTTCCACCTTCATGTTTGCTTACTAGACTCAGAGCAGATCACGGGGCAAAAGCACTTTGGATGTTAGTGACAAGCGCGTGAATCCAGAGTTGAAGGCTAATGTTTTAAGTGAGTGTTTGGTTCAGGTTGTATTGATTTTTTCCCCTCTCCACTTTGTTATGGCCAAGTGCTCTGGGCAGAAATCTAACAAAACAGGCTCACAGAGCTGCTCTTGGGGCCAGGAGGGTCATAGGTCACTGCACTGATGTGTGGGGAACGTTGGCCAAATGACAGCGATGAGCTCAGCTGAAGAACTTGGAGTGGCTACGGTCAGAAGCCCGAGTACTCTGCCCATGTCGCTGATTACCTGCTAACCTGGGAAGGGGCAGAACTGAACTTGGTCTGGTTTGCCTCCTGGATAATGGTGCTATTCACCTTGGCCTTCTGTGAACCCAGAGTCCCTCGACCACGCCAGTTATAGTGCATTATAATTTCTTGTCTACATGTCTCTCTCCCCCCCCCAAGGAGTTTGTTAAACACAGCGATTGGGTCTCCTGTACCCATTCATTCGGGTCACGACTGTTAAGCACATATTGTACTCCAAACTCAATACTTAATTGTTTGATGGGTAAAGATGATTACAATGGATTAGGCCAGAACCCTGCCCCAGAAGAGTTCGCACACGTGCAAGTGTCAACTACTAAAAACTATGAGAAGAGCTCTTAGGCATTTCATTCATCTCGGTAGCCCCACATTTTAGCCTAGCGTCTGGAATGGCGAGTTCTGAATATTTGTTGAGTGGTAACTAAATGCCTGGAACTGTGCTAAATGCTTTGCATTAATTCTGTTATTTAATCCTCACAACTCTTTATATAGAGCTGCCAGGGCAAGTATTACCCACATTTAGTAGATGGAGAAAGTGAAGCAACCAGGAAACATTTGAGCGAATTCGGGATAGTCAATAGTCAAACCATTGATCCCACATTGTTGAGTCTTACTGTCTCTTCTTAAAACCTCCTATGAAAGATGATTCAGTGGCCTGAAGTGAACTCTTCTTGGGTTTTAGCCAACATCATTAACTTTTTTCCTGAATATTTTATCTATTCAAGGAATTCTACTAGTCCCAAGAGTGTGTTGTATGAAATCATACCATTCCATTATGTTTAAGTGGCCATTTGGAGTCAGAGCTGTTTAAGAAGAACCATCAACTGTGTCTTTAGGTTGGAAAGTTTAGGTCCCAAGATAAATTGAAATTATATTGCCTGTCAGTGCCTCGTCTGCCCCCTCCCCGCCACCGGTCCAGGACTAGCTCTTGGCAGAGAGTTCAGAGCAGTTTGTCGTCTGACCTCTGTCTTAGATCAGTGATTCCCACCCTCTTTCTCCCTCACCAAGCCAAAGCAGTACTACTAACATTAAGCATCATGCATTGAGCATCCACTACACCCTGAGCTTTATGCTAGGAGCTTTATGTACATTTTCTTATTACCATAATTAATATTTCCTTTTGTATGGAAGGGAAAACTGAGGTTCAAAGAGAGATTGGGCATGGCCAAAATTTGAGCCCAGATAATCTGACTTTACAGTCCACACTCACAGTTAGTACACTCTAAATATTGCCATCAATGTCCACAGCAGAGTTCAAACAATAATTCTTTTTTTAAGTTAATTTTTTGTTGTGTTATGTTAGTAACCATAAAATACATCATTAGTTTTTGATGCAGTGTTCCAGGATTCATTGTTTATGTACAACACTCAGTGCTCCATTAATATATAATATATTATTTATTTCAGGGGCACAGATCTGTGATTCGTCAGTCTTAAACAATTCACAGCACTCACGATAGCACATACCCACCCCAATGTCCATCACCCAGCCACCCCATCCCTCCCGCCCCTCTCCTCTCAGGCAACCCTCAGTTTGTTCAACAATAATTCCTTAGGTATGTCTGTAAAGGGGAGGGGAGGGAAGTTTAGGAACCCCCCACACACACACACACTTCAGGGTGGTCCTGATACATTCCTCACTCACAAAATCACAGCAGAGCGTGCAGATCATACAGTTTCAAGTGCATCTCAAGTTCTGAGGTCTTTCCTGACCTCTCCAACACCTTAGTCTCTTCCTCCATTAAGCCTAGAGCACACTGAGATTAAATACTCAATTGACAGTTTGCCACGCACTGTCTTACCACTGCTCATCTCCTACCTAGATATCTTGCCTGCTGTTTTCAACTAGACTAATTTGCTAGAGGGCTCAGAGTTCATTCCCTCCCACCTGGCACCTGCTGAACACACCATCGGGCATGGACCCTTAATCACTGCCCCCTCATTTCCTTAAAGAGTGGCAGGATAGTTTATTGGACTCTGAAGGCAGATAGACTCTGTTCTTCACCTGCTAAGTTACAGTGGCTTGCAACCTAGTGAAAAATACAAAATTTAATTTACTCCCACTATAATACAGGGATTAAAACAATACCTTATGGAGTTGTCACGAATATTAAAAAGGAACAGTGAATGCACTTGGCGTAGTTCCTAGCAGATAATAAGCTCTCAATAAATAGTAATTATTAATGTTATTACAGAGTAGCTGAATTCATTGGGTGTTTGCTCTGTGTTACATGCTGTGCTAAATGCTTTGTATGCAATTATCTCACTTAATTTTTTCATCGTGTGGAAAAGAGTTGTCAACTTCAAAAAAAAGAAAAGCCCTTCCTTTTACCCCAAAGTTACTTAAGAACATTGGTTACTCTGTCTTCAGAGTCCTCTCTCAGGCCAGCCAGGCATAATAGGGTGTTGTAACACACTCTTGGTACTTTGGGATAACTGCCAGACTTAGTACAATAATTCCTAATGACAGCTAAAGCCCTGAAATAGACAAACGTTTTGCTTTCTTCTGCAAGTGAAAGCGGATCCAAATTGGGATATCACCCTTCCCTCTCAAAAATGTCCCTGCCCCCTCTCAAGTCACAGGGAAAGTGAAGATGGGTTGCCGATCAGGGCATCCCACACGCGCCCTTGAGTAATGCCTGTTGCTGTGCAAAACAGGATGAGAACTGCTGGTCTGGGCACGAATTGTAGCATCAAATCTTTTAGGACCCCGAAACACTTGTAAGGCAAACAGAGTAGGAGCTGCTTTGCTCGGTGCGGTCTAGACCGCTGAATTTAACCTCAAGTTCTTGGGGATGCCGGTTGGTTTATTTTATAGAGAAATCAGAGCAGGGTTGAGAAAGTCCTGTCCTATAAGGTTTTTTGGTTTTTCTTGCGAGATCAGTTTGGTGCTGAGTTAGAAGCTGAGCGTTTTCTAGCCACGCTGTAGAAAGTGTGCTTTGATGACTGATAACAGAATCCTGCAGAGCAGAGGATTTTTAGGGCTGCGAAACTAGGCTGTGTGACACCACGCTGGTGGATACGTGTCATTATGCATTTGTCCAGACCCGTAGATTGTCTGACACCAAGAGTGAGCCCTAATGTAAACTATGGACTTTGGGTGATAACGATGTGTCAGTGTAGGTTCATCAATTGTAACAAATGTACTACTCTGCTGGGGCTTGTTGATAATGGGGAAGGCTATGCATCTGTGGAAGCAGGGGGTAAATGGGAAATCTCTGCACCTTCTGCTCCGTTTTTCTGTGAACCTAAAACGGCTCTAAAAAAATAAAATCTAGCGGCACCCAGCTAGCCCACTCAGTAGAACATGCAACTCTTGATCTCAGGGTTCTAAGTTCGAGCCCCATGTTGGGTGTAGAGATTACTTAACATCTTTAAAAAAAAAAAAAAAGAAAAGAAAAGTCTTTAAAAATAAGTAATAAAATCTGTTACCAAAACAAAGTAGGAATCCTGTCCAGTTAAACATAGGTGTATTGAGCATCTGCTGCATGCCAAACTGTGGGATAGATTCGGAGAACACCAAAATAATGAATTTGTACGTGTCCTTAGTGAGAAAAATGGGTGCATATCCTGGTAAACTAGGCCCTAGGGAAGCAGAGAAGCAAGAATACAAACTGCAGAAATTTTAATAAGGGTTGTTAGAAGACATACATAGAAAATGTTGAGAGTAGGATGAAGAGGGTGCACCTAATTAGTCATGGAAGATAGAGGCACAGGAGGTTCCCTAGAGGAGGTGATACTGGAATAGGGTTTTGCAGGATGAATAGGAGCTTCCTAAGCCTGCAGAGGAGATAGGTTGAAGGTGAGGACAGTTCTGTGATTGGCTGACTCTATGTTGGTATTAAGGTGCCTTTAGTTTTGGTTTTCTGCAGTGGGTAATTCTTTTTTCCAGGAGCATTAGGAGGTCGGCTTAATTAATGTTTGTAAAGCTTCCAGTCATCTTTGGGTAAAAAGTGAGGTAGAAGGAAAGCATATTCTTTATTATCCTCGCTTTACCAGTATCCCATCACATAGAAAAATTCCCTGGAAGGTCGTTCCTAAGAAGCAGCGTTAGTCTGGTGGCTCCTAAGCCTAATGTAACATCCTGGAACAATGCAAGAGCAGGGAAACGAAGGTGACATCAGCGTGGAGATAATAATGAATTTAAATCCTTAAGCCTTATAGCCTTACTGCAGCTGCTCAGGATGACACAAGCTGAAAGCTTCTAAACTTTGCCCCTGCCTGGAAGCTTCTGATTAAAAGTTTTCAAATAAAATCAATAAGTTCTGACAGATAAAAGAGCAGGTGGCTTGAGAAAGAGAACGAAAAGCCCGCACTAGGAAAGCATGGGGCTTTGATTCCGTTTGAAAACACACTCCACGTAGGAGAAAGCAGAGCTCCAACGCGGACATGCTTGGGAGGCAGTAGAGGCTATACTAGGACCAGTTCCATCTCAGATTTCACTGCAGGATTTTAGCCTGTGGCACAGAGCTAACCCTTCCCGTTGGTCTGAATTCACGGCCGTGCAACGGGAGTGATCATCCCTGCCTTACAAACGAAGGTGTTCATTTGTTCCCTAGCGTGGTTTTTATTCATTCTTACATCTTTCCATCATTGACCACGTGTGTATTGAGCGCCTCCTACTAGCTGGTGTTACTCTGCTGGGTGCTGGGGATGCGGGGTGAGCCGAAATCAGACCAGGGGGTTTTTTTGTTTGTTTTGCCTCCAATGGAGCCAACTTAGTGCAGATCTAGTGCAACTCATTAATTAGTTACCTGGCTAATTAAATACAGCAAGAGAAAACCCACAGACTTTTAAAAATGTATTTGTGTTTTCATTTGATGATGATGGTAGCACTGCATTGTGTTTTATGAATTTGATCCAGTACTTCAACATACATCCTAGTTAATCCTCAGGACAAGTCTTTGATGTGGCTGTTAATAACTTGTAACAAAGAGGAAACTGCAATTGAAAGGATGAGGGTTCCTGCCCTGCATCCCAGAGCTGGTCCACAGCAGAGATGTGTCTCGAACCCATCACCTCCAAAGCTAGTTCACGTGCTCACTTGCTGCTGCAGGTCGAACCTCTCGGGCAGTCATTTGGAATGTCCTCATCTGACCGTTGTAAACCTCTCATCCAAAGAGAATGCTTGTATGAGCAATTCTAGAGAATGCTGACATCCCTGGTGTTCATATTGAGAGGTGGGGGTGGCCTACTGGGCAGAAATATTGCATAAATGGGACTCTGGCGTGGGCAAAACTAGCTGAGCCATCGAGTCATGATGCAAGCTCTTCGTTTGCACTGGTCTATTCAGCTCTTCCTGGGACTTGCACGTCCTTCCTCTGTCCTTTCAACTGGATGTCAGTCTGCCTACAGTTGCTCGGCTTCAACACATGGGAGGGATTCCTTTTACCTTGATGCCTTGTAGGAAATGGATGACTCTTGAGGTTTCCTGGGATCTCAGAAGCCAAGATGAGGTTAGGGCAAAGGGTTCCACTTGGGTGCCAATCAAGTCACAGTTATTTTAGAAGGCTCCTTGTGGTTTCATTCCACCAGCGAGTCTAAGTACCAGGGTAATTTGGGATGCAAGAAATAGTCTGCCATTTCCTCCACCGTGCCGCACCTACCTGCAGTTTTCCAAGATCCATACGTTAAATTTGGGGCACTCCAGGGAAGACCCATATGGCCTCTTTGCACGATATATGACAATTAGTGAAGCCGTCTGTGTTTTCAGGGCACCCCTGTGTGTCTAAAAGCAGTGCCCTCTTCAAAGTCACCCCAAGCAGTCCTCCCTTTTCCCATTCTCTCCCTTCGTTCCTGAGAACTCCCCTGGTGCTTTGTCCTTCCCGGCTGGCCTATGTCTCTTCTGTTACTAAGTTTCTACTGTAGTCCTTCCCTCTACAGTCCTCACCACATATGGCCAGTGCTATCTTTAAATCTATGTGTATATGTGTGTAATAGATAATTATATATGTAATCATTATAAATAATAAATTTGCACTAAATGTCATGCTTGTATCTAATGAACGTGGAACCATGTGCCTTAGCTGCCTCACAAGTGTGGCTGCCGCGTATATACAGGACAGGACCGCAGTACTTGACTGTGGCATACAAGCCCTACCTACCTCTCTCCCTTCTGTCCCATGGTTCCTCAGACCCGCCTGGCTCTTGCCTCCCGCTTCACGCCACCAGGATGGTTCTGCCCCACATGTTTTAAAAGACTGGATTTTTACATCCTAAAATCAGAATACCCCACTCCCATCCATCCCCTAGTCCTCACTCTCTAGCTCACCCTCCCCAGTTTCGGTTCTTATACCGCCTCGTTAGCCTTTATCTCATTTTGGTCTTGTCTGCCTCCTCCACCGGAGTGTAAGCCTTATGAGGAGAGGGACAGGAAGGATGCATGTGGCATCTTGGCACTGCGCCCAGCAGCGAGCCGCTCACTGATACCCTGAATGGATGAACGATGAAGGCATCTCGTGTCCCATCCGGCGAGTGACATCGCTTATCATACTCACCATCACAAGAAAGATGGTGACTAAGCCTTGACCCTAGGGCACACGCTCTCCTAAGCCCTCTGCCTGAACCCCCCCCCCATTTAATATTCATGAAAACCCTACGAGGATGGCACCACTCTTTTCAGCCCCGTTTTTCAGACAAGGAAACCGAGAAGTTAAATCATTTTAAATATTCAAGAGAGGAAACAAAGCCGCTCGAGACTCTGCAGCTGGAGACGGACAGAGCCAAGATTTGCATGCAGGCATCTGGTTCCTGAGGTGCTCACGGTCCCTCCTGACTTCCCAGAGCAGAGCATGTGAGATCATGGAAAGAAACTTGGAGCGGGCTGCAGCCCGGGGAAATGAACCGATCTCACACCTGCTCCAGTGTACTCTTTCCCAGCCTGGGGAGGCTCGAGCTGGCGTCCCGAGTTCTTCAGTGTGTCCATATGAAAGGGAAACCAGAGAAATCTCTGCAGATGCTGGGATTGAAGGAATCATTTCAATGTCCCCTCATCAGAAAAGCATAATTAAGAGCCTCTCGGCGTATTAAACGAGGCGATGAATGCTAACGCACTTTGTAGAGTGTAAAACGCTCTATAAATGTTAGTTATTCTTACTCTCAAGCTCCATGGGACAATGGCTTATGTTCCAGAACTGCTGGCTCGGAAGGTTTCAGTAGTGCTAAATGTACTCAGTCGTCAAGGAAAGGAAATGCCTCCAGTGTATTCCTTCCTATCATCCTGAAACCTAAACAGGAATCCTTGCTTCTCTCATGTTGCCAAAATCCAGAGATATGCAAATTTAAATATGCGGGCTGCTTTCAAATGATACATGAAAGGGATTTTAGAAATGAATGTGCTGGGATTGAATTTCTGGTCATTCACCCACAAGGCATTTTGCACTAAGCCCTGGACCCAGTTCCACTGAAAATGCATGAAGTTTTTGGTGCTTGCGGCCAGTCTAGCCAGAGACGGGGATCAGGATCCTTGCCACAAAATTTACACTAAACGGTGCAGATCCCCAAGCTCGAACTTGAAAAACAAATTAGCACAAGCCTAAGACAAATCCAATACAAAGTTACTTTAAAAATACCTTTTGCGCAACCTGGGCCAGACAATAAAACCCCTTTGATTTTAAACTGCTCGGTAAGATCAGCAGGTATTAATATATAACTTGGCATTTTCAGTGGAAGCAACTTTGTCACTTCGAAGAGAATCTAGCTACTCTCTGGAATATTACCAATTGGTGTTGTCCAAATAAAGGTCTTTGTGATCTGTTTTACTGATAGATAAGAAGTACAGGTAAAAATAATCCTTTAACTTAAATGACTTACAGTGAGATGATTTTTAAGAATAACTGACTGGAGTTGGTTCTCTTAACAAGGTTGAAGAGCCCCACTAATCACCTTGCTTATTATTAAACAAGTTTGCTAAGCAACCTTATTTCTTGGAGATGATCAAAGGTAAGCCTCAGACTTATTGGACTTGCTGTGACATTCCAAAGTGGTGCGATTTTAAATTATATTTCCTCCCTTTTAGTATTTTAAAAAATTCAGCCAGTAGCATGTATCAAGTCTGTACAACAAAAATAGAGACAGAAGAGGTAAGGCTGAGGTCACTTTGCCCTCCTAACCCCATTCCTCCTGGAGTCCCTTTAGCATATCTCTTTCCAGAGCTTTCTCTTTTTGTCAGACATTTGTCTCTGTGTGTGTATGTAACATTATCACATTGAAACAATTTATGCTTATGTAAATGATATACTGGTTGGCAATTGCTGCCGTAAAACTTAATGCTTTGAAATAAGAGGGCTTATTAAATGTTTTCTGAGAAGGAGCAGGGGTGGCTAAGCTGGTGGGTCCTGGCTTATGCTCTCTCATCAGGCTGTGGTCAGGATACAATCTGGGATGACAGTCATCCGAAGGCTGGAGTGGGGCTTCAGGAACTGCTTTGCTGGTGGCCCACTCATGTGGCTGCTGGATGGATGACACAGCCACATGGGCCTCTCCATGGGGCTTCTTGAGTGTTCTTAAGATGTGGCAGCTAGCTTCATCTAGAACAAGTGATGAGAGGACAAGAGAGTAAAAGTGATCAAGCAATAAACCGAGACCTCGTCTCGGGAGAGATACGTGGTCATTTCTGCCGTATTCTATGCATTAGGGAGTCATTAGGTCTGGCCCACAGTCAAGGAGAGGCTGACATTGAGATGATTTTTAAGAATAACTGACTGGAGTTGGTTCTCTTAACAAGGTTGAAGAGCCCCACTAATCACCTTGCTTATTATTAAACAAGTTTGCTTACCGAGAATTCCTGGACACATTTTAAAAACCACTACATATGGCATTTGCGCATAGGATTCAACGATTACATTTTTTCATGTAATAGTATGTCTTATGGGCAGATTATATGTATTGACTCAGCATATGTGATTTATTCTTTTAACAGCTGCATACTATCCCACTCTCTATTTAATCATTCTTCTCAAGACAGACACGCCCTGAGATTGATCTCATATTTTCACTCCCATACATAACAGCAATGAGGGTGCTTTCTTAGTGCCTCTTTGGCACATGTACTGGGATTTCACAGTAAAAATGCACTGAAGTAGAATTAGCAAGTTGAAGTATCTGTTTGTTTTAACAGTTGCTATCAAACGGCTCTCTAGAATGACTGTTCTTATTTCCAACCATTCATTCCTCCCCACTTAACAGTTGGGGGGGACTTGTGGGAGAACATTATTAGGTCAGATAGCTTACGGGACTTGCTGATTATTTTTGCCTTTTTTGAGTCTGGGCTTGGGTGAGGCCTGAGAATTTTCCCACTTTGCTCATGATCGCAGCCTCTCTTCTTGAACTCTGCTTGATTTAAACAAAAATACAGGAGCTCATCCCTCTGGAGACAGGGAGGCTTCACTGTTGTTTACAAAGGACTCCGAGGTTCTCAGGTACAAGTTGCCCCTGGAGAACAAGGTTGATTATTGTTCATTCAAAATGACTTCCTCCGGTATGGGAACAGCTGAGAAATCACATGCACAAGCCAGCATGTGGATTTCAATGCAAAATTAAATGCCTTTTTAGTAGCAACCATTTCTGGACTTTGGCTGTGCCTTTTTATTGCAAGTTAGTGATGCATAAAATCACAGAATCCTCTGAGCCCTTCCACCATATAACCTAACCTCCCTCTAAACCCAATAACCAGATTGACTTCCTTCTGTTCAAGCTTCCAAGTGTCCTTGGCTGCCTAGAATCATTAGTTGCAGCTCCCAAGCCTGATAAATAAGTAATATTATCAATAATTAACAGCAGATACCTACCCTGAGACAAGTGAACCACATGAAAGGATTTGGTCTGATTTATTGCTGTTTCTTCACTGTCCAGTCATGAAAGAGAATGGCTGGACAGATTTAAAATAGTGTATCAGCAAGGCAACCATTGTTCATTCAATCCATATTAATTGAGTGCCTGCTCTGCATCAGGTACTGTGCAGTTTGACATGTGTATGTAGGAAGAGTGTTAACATGATGAATACCTGTAAGATTTTGAAATCTCGTTATAATTATTCCCAGATAATTTGTGCATCTTATGTACCAGACACTGTGCTTGGCTCTCCATAGGTAATAATGCCTTTCATTCTCTCAACAGTCCTGTTGACCTAAGTAGCATTTCCATTTTACAAATGTCAGGATAAATGCAAAACCCTAGTTCTTTCATGAGCCGGCTGCTCATCTCCATCCGGGTTCCTAACCCTGCTGAACCCTAGTGCATGAGAAGGCTGGGCTAGTTCACCTTTTGCCACGATGCATTTTTTTCTCACAAGAAGCTCCATGAAAATGCTATAGGGACAGGTATTCCGTGCTTAGAGATCCCTGAGGCCTGCAGTGGCCACTCCCATAGATCTCATCTCAGAAGCTTTCCCTGAGATCCCTGGCAAGATTGGATCCCCAGAACACACATGGTATCGCTTCCCCCACTGAATTCTTGGCACAGTGAAAGTCCACATGTGGGAGATTATTCGCTGTGTCTCCACCAGGGTGCTGTGAGCTGTGCTTTCCCCTCTCGCTTCTGTTGCTCCAGAGCCTGGCACAGAGCCTGGACTGGATCATCAGTATTACTTAGTCCATTAACGAATTGCTTTACTAAAGGCTCGTTGGGGGAGGGGGGGTGGAGGGGGGGCGGAGAAGCCACACTGAAGAAACCTGGAGACTTCTTTCACTTGACTCACACCTTCCAAGTCTCAGTCAGCAAGTATTTATTGACCATGTCCTTTGATGGAGGCACCAAATTAAGAATGGTGAATGTAGCCGTAAACTAGATCTGATCCTTATTCTCTCGGAACCTGCATTCCGTCAGGGGATTCAGATGATGAATTAGTCAAATAAAATGAGTAAGAAAATCTCAGGTATTCCTAAGTCCTCAGATGAGAATTAAACTGAGAACAACTAACAGGTGGGGGCTAGTCAAGGAAGAGTCTCCAACGGCAGCATATGGCACTGTGACCTGATTTGTGGTAAGGAGAATTGTCTTCGAGGCTGGTAAAGGTATGAGTTACTCAGGGCAGAAGCCTTGGAGTCACCCCTGACTCCTTCCTCTTACACTCCGGTCGTCTCTGTCTCCAGAATGTCCCAAGTTGGCCATGTCCAAGAGTGTCCCCATGTCCGTGCCCTCACGGCTGCCAGCCCATCTAGTCCAGCCCATCGTCATTCTCACCCGGGCTGTTGGAATAACCTCCTGACAGGTTTCTCCGCTGTCACGTCCTACCACTGTCCGGTCTGTAGAAGTCAGATCAGATCACTGCCCAGGTCACGTCCTTCAGTGGCTTCTCCTCACCCTGAGGGCAGAATCCCAGTACTGACTGAAACCTCCTGTGATCTCATGTCATCTGGCCTCCTCCCCAACGACATTTTCTACTGCTGTCCTGCTTCAGGCACATTGCTCTTCTCGCTCCCCCATGAACAGGCCAAGCATGTTCCCACCTCGGGCACTTTGCACCTGTGGTTTCCTCTTGCTGGAAAGCTCTCCCCCACCCACCCTGTGCTTTTGTGGTTTGCTCCATCACTTAATTCAAGTTCTGTTCCCATATTAACCAGAACCCTCCCCATCCCTTACTGAAAACAGCCATCACCATTCTTTCCTATGCTTGTACCTTTGTCGTGTAGAACTCCACATAACAGAGGGGGCCTGTTATGTGTGTCTTTCTGCCTCTGCCATTACAATATAAGCCCCACGGGAGTGGGAAATGAATCAGCCTTACTCACTTTTGAATTTCCCATACCCGGAATGCTGGCCCTCGACCACTTTTTCATGGGTAGATGGGTGGTCAGGTGGATGGGTAGATGGATGGCTGCCTGACAAAACGCAAAGACCATGGGTCTTGATATGTTGGAAAAACAGAAGTCAGGAGTGGGGAGAGAAAAGAGGAGACCAAAGAGGCAGCCTGGGGTCAGACCCCACAAGACCAAGTAAGTGATTTTAAGAAGCTCGGAATTATTCTAAGACGATCAAGAGGCCGTTCACCTCTGGAAAGCTTTTGCTCTATAATTCCTTCTGACGAGTGACATGACATTTGGAGAAACATTGAACTGGATGACTTCTTTATTACCTTCTCTGATGTGCAGAAATAGAGCTCTACTCTGCTCTTTGATCCTACCCAACTTTGATTGAGATGCTGTGGTTGAAATAGCACATAGGGAAGCAGCTACTTTGTAGCCGTTGCTGTGTAAATTCACTTCCCCAGGGAGCCATCCCTGACCTCCCAGAGCAGAAG
>JAQQSY010002992.1:0-13293 GCA_028646535.1 Procyon lotor
CAACCTCCTTTCCTTGAGAAATGGAAAAAAGCAGTTGTGGTAGAGAGCTTGCTACTCAAAGTGGGACCTGTGCCAGCAGGCAGCAGCCTGGGGGTCTTGTTAGAAAAGCAGAATTAGGACCCATTCCAGATACACTGGGCTAGAATTTACATTTCCTGTGCACTCCAAATTTGAAAGACAGACCTGTGCTATTCCAGGAGTAATCCAGGACATCCACAATAATGGACATTCGAAAGAGATTTTTTTTTTTTTTCCTTCAAGGGGATCCTTCAAGGGGACTTTTTTCCCCTCTTCCACCGGAAAATCTCTAATCTGAGATGTTGCCAGATTTGGGATGCTAAGTCATTTGAACATTACTTTTGTTCCTTCTGCGGTCCACTCTCTAGGATACGGTTAATATGAAATGATGTGGTTTGAAAAAAATAAAAACGAAGAAAGCATGGAGAATGGGTTATTATGAACTAAGCTGAGATGGTGGAAAGCAATTACAATAATAAAATGAAGGGAGGGGAAGCTACCTTAAACATGTAATAGCTAAAACTGAACACTTAAAATATGCCAGTCATCTTGCGAAGTGTTTAAGGCGGATTACTATGATTAAATTTCACTACAAACTTCAAAAGTACGTGCTACCTCTACGTTCCATTGCAAATGGAAAAACAGGCTTGAGAGTTTTTGAAATGGCCATAATATAACAGATAAAGAAATTGTGCATAACTCTCACAACTGTAAATTCATTTTATGTACTTATAAACACCTACTAAACGAATGAATGCCTTTGTGTCAATTCGCTAACATTTTAGAATTAGGTCCTAAACGTTAGAGACCTTCGCAGCAGGAACAACAGAAACAAGGCCAAGTAAAATTCAAATACTGCCTGAATCTTTCAATTTGAGATAAAAGGAAGAAAAACAAAGGATTTCATTCTCGAAGCGCAGGTGACACATAGTCTGCGTTTCTCGAGTGTCGCGTAAGGAATGACTCTCAAGCTTTCCTCTAAGGGTTGGGAGAGGAAAGCGGAAAGCACAGGGACCTGTGCCTCAAGATGCCACAAACATCAGCGAAACCGCCCCGGTTTCCAGCTAATCGGATTCCCAGGTACAGAGCCACCGGGACTAAACGGACGGCCGAGTCCCCAGCACCGAGCGCCGTGCTCAGCTGCTCCCGCCGCGCAAACCCAGGAGGGGGAGGAGCCGAGGAATCGAAAGAGAAACCCGGGGGTGGGGAGCTGGCGGCCACCCGGCGCGCGGCGCGGGGATGGAGCTGCGGGCGCTGCAGCGGTTCTGGCTGCTTTGCTGCTGCTTCTGCAGCTGCTGCGGCCGCGGCCGCCCCGCGGACCCCCGCGCCACCTTCACGGCGACAGAGACGCGGAGCCGCGAGCGACAGGCAGCCGCCTTCCGGGTACCGAGCGCGCGCCGCTCTGTGTCTGTTTCCTGGTCCTCCTTTCCCGTCCCGGGTCTGGGCTGGGGCGGCGGGTGGGGGGAGGGAGGGTGTCACTGAGAGCCTCCACTCCAGGTGGTCACCCTGCCCGCCGTTCGGTGACGGGTTTGGGCTTTCCGAGAAGTTCGAAAGCCCCCTTCTCCCTCCGTTCCGCACGTGCCAGCTCTCCCTTATTTGGGCTAACCGAAAGATTCGATGTCCCAGGGAAGATTTGTCGCCGTGGATCTATAGGATGAACCCAGAGTAATCAATGGATATGTTCAAAGTATTCTCGATTGGAAGATGCACCCACTTTTAGCAGGGCCCCGGACGGTCGTCAGGGCCTTCCCAAGCGGTTCCTTTTCAGAATCTCAGGAACCTGGTAAAAGCGGAAGAAGCCTGTCGGGTTTTTTTCCTTCCGCAGGGGGGCGCTGGTGACCGCCTGTGATCAGAATGTTCTAAACAAAGAGCCCGCATTTAGAAAGCTCAGGGCCCTGCCCGCTTGTGATTTTCCTGAGCTGGGTGGGGCTCCTTAAACTAGTGCGGCGACCTTAAAAATTCTTGACTTGGTGGAGACGGATTTTGAAAAAAGAGAAGCATTTCATTCCCTTTTCACGTTATTTTCAAAAACCTTCATAAGAATGCTCAGATTTTACCCCGGCGTTAAACCTCTGGAATGGACCGAGTTAGCGGAGTATAAATGGGTTTTTCTTGTAACCTAGAGATACCGATTTCAAGTTTGCCTCACTGTGGTCTATATATCTGATACCATTTAACAATTTTTTAATCATGAAAGATGTCATCATGTTACTGTAAAAAAAATTGATTCGTTCTGAGTCAAAAGAAGAATTAGTAATTTAGAATTAATAATTAGTAATAAATTTATAAGAATTTAGTAATACCGTTTGTTGGAATTATATTTAGTTTTTTGCTGGTATAGCCTCGGTATTTCTCCTGGAGTTCTATAGCTGTACTCTTTTCTGCTCCTCCTCCCTCCCCTAGAAAATTCCAGTGTTTAGGAAGTCGCAGCCTTGCCAGATTCTGCCCACTCTTGTTTTTAGCCCAAACCAAGATGTGTACTTTTGTCTGTTTTATTGCTCTTGAGTTCCGTTCTAGCATTTAAAACCAGAAGCACTGGCACAATTGCTGGAGAAGAAACTTGACGTCCTGTACTTTGTCCCTGTCCCAAGCTTGGTTGCCTATGGTGGTGACCCAAACCCTTTAAGGAGAAAATAGTCAATCTCATCTATCTTGATAATGTATTCACTGGCTGAATGAATAAACTCACTGCTGTTCTTGTCAAGAAAATCATGTTGGAGGATTGGAGGCCAGAGTAATAAATATATTTTTAACGTATGTAATATGGTAAGTATATCTATTGACTTACGTAGTTACTCATATTGGTCCTACGAAGAGGCTGTACCCAGGAGACGAATGTCTACAAATGCAACTCTTCTCAGGAAAAATACAAGGATCCGTGACAGGAGATGGAACATTTAAGTGGAGGAGGTCAGTTATGAAGATTTTTAGTACGTTTAAAAATCTTGAGTCGAAAAAGCCTGGGAAAGTTTTCAAAGCAACTGCTTCTGGTGGGAGTTTACTTCACAAAGTGGATGCCCTGAACCGGGAACATTTAGACTTCAAAACACATCGCTGGGAAGTGGGAGCACATCTTGTGAGAATCGAGATGTCTGGACCTGGAGTAGAGGGCTGGACACAGGCAAAGATAGAAAAGGCCCTGCTTCCTTGGTACCCATGGGCATTTGGAAGAATTCTTCTGGCCTGGCAAGAGAGATTAAAGAATGCGATAACTAAAACTCATAACTACAACTCATGTCAAGTTATGAATTGGCTGAGATCCCCCATTGTTTACCCATCAGGGAAATTACGTGCAGAATCTAGAAAATGTCCTTGTTTCACAGTGAAGTTAAAGTTTAGAAAAAAATAGGGGCACCCATGGGTGGCTCAGTTGGTTGAGCTTTCAACTCTTGGTTTCAGTTCAGATTATTACCTCAGGGTCATGGGATCCATCCCCTCGTGGGAAAATCTGCGCTCTGTGGAGAGTCTGCTGGAGATTCCCTCTCCCTCGCCCTCTGCCCCCCCACCACTCTCTTTCATGCGCATGCTCTCATTCTCTCTCTCCCGAATGAACAAATAAATCTGTTTTTTAAAAGTTTAAAAGAAAGTTTAAAAATTAAAATGGAACCATAAAATACTCTGTGTCAGGCCAGAATCTATAGATGGCATAAAAAGTAGACAAATCCTGAGGACCAAGAGCTGTAGTCTTTGGATCTTTGTTTCTTATTTAGGGATAGCAAATAGGTCTCACTGTCTTTGCAAATGGATTGATTGATAGTGGATTCCTGAAATGGGGCATTGAAACATATTCAGGGGATTGCTGTTGGAGACAGTTGGAGAAGATGTCTAATTGATAAGTAATGTCTTTCATGGTGTTGGGTTCTGAGAATGGTGAAAGGGTCTTGTCATCCCCGCCTTGTGCATTTATTTCTTAAATGGAAGTTAGATGGCGTCTATGACACTTGTCCGCAAACTATCACCACATTATTGTTGGGTGAAGACTGGGCTACTCTTTGGTTCGTTATGGGATGCCTCTCGGGATAACTGATGGAGGGAAAACAGATTGCAGCCGCAATCTGTGCCCTTCCACTGCTTTAGCAACTTCCAGTGCTCAGGAAAATCGGAATGGAGGATTCAGCCTACTCCTCTCTGTGCTGAAACCCAGGCGTGCACTGATAATTACTGATGCTCATTATTTCGCCACAGAACAGTTCATATTCTTATGCCTTGGAGAAGTCACAGACCCAATAGTGGAACTAATAAAAGTCCTATGCACTCACTTCAAAATAATGTTTATATCCCAATACAAATGTGATTTGTGCATAAAACTTTAAATTCTTCACTTTAAAAATTATAGCTATAAAATGATATATGCTACATTGTTAAAATCATATATAATGGTCAGGCATGTTGTTTATGTATAAATAGAAGATAGTGGTTTATGTATAAACAGAAGATTTTACAATGAATGATCCTAACTAATAAGTCACAGATCCTTGCCATAATCAGCCCCTTGAAATCTGGATTGTCTTCTCCAAATGAACTCCGTGCAGGAATGCTTTAAACCACATTTTCTACCTAGCATAGACAGGTGAATTTGATGTAAGATACTGTTGTTCAGGTGACCATTTTCAATGATTCTAGCTTAATGCCTGCATTCCCAAAATGAAAATATATCAGGAACTTGCAATCTTGGATCAGAATTTGTTCATTCATTTGTCCATCTGCCCATCCATCTAGCCAATATTTTGATATCCACTACGTGAAAGGAGCTGATCTAGGTTTTCTGGTGCAGTGGAGGAATAAGACATGTGCCAACTTCTAAGAAATTATAGCCTAATAAATGGAGATTGTATATTCAAACATTGTACTAGAATCCATTTTTTAGTGAACAAAGAGAAAAAATGTAAAGACTAATACGCTAGAAAAACTATTGCTTCAACCAATTCTCAAAGGACTATCTCTTTATTTTTTTTAGGACTATCTCTTTAATTCCATCTTTAGGTGCATGCACAAACACAAATACTAAATGACTACATATTTCTTTTTATTTTACTTTGCATGATAAACATATATGCATATTATTTTTATACAGATGTCAGCACAACATATACAAAATCCTTTGTGTAGGTAGCTTTTGTAAAGCAGTAATTTATGAAAATATATATTTTTATTGTTCTAGTAGAGGTCTTCTCACAGCTACACTGTTGACATTGTGGAACAGATAATTATTCGTTGTGGGAGCTGTCCTGTGCCTTGCGGTGTGATTAGCAGTGTCCTTGCCCTTTACCCACTAGGTGTCAGTAGGTGACTATCAAAATTGTCTCCAGACAGTGCCAGAAATCCGTGAGAGGGAAGAGGAGGAAGGAGGCAGATTGCCTCAGCTGAGATCCACTGATGGAAGATTTACAACTCTCAAGTTTTGAGAGAAATTCTCAGCAATGCTCCAACACTGCATACAAACATTTTACCTTTTGGGTCATCCCTAGACTTACTGCAACTTTCAGAAACAAAAGCACCAGCAAGGAGAACATTTTAAATCCATCTGCAAAATGTATGATTTGTCCTACATCAGACCTCAGACTCTCCAAGTGAGGGCTGTTAAGGGAAAAGTCTAAATAACGGAAGTGAGAATGAGTTCAGAGTCCTAAACAAAAAGCGGTCATACAAAGCATCTTTGGGTTCTGTAGTAATTTCAAAGTACAGCTCATCCCACCAAAGCATGGATTCATTAAGGGAGCACACACCATATAGTAAGTGCAACATAGATCACCATCTATGACCCGTCTGTTTTCAACACTTCTGCACCTTTCAAAACTACTAATGATGTGTGCTGTATACTCCTCAGAACTTGACTCTCTTCTTTCATAAGTGACCTTAAGGCTCAGGTCTTTCATTTTAATATTTTATACGGTTTTAGGCACGCTGACTCTACTGCGTATAGTCGACCATACTATAATACCATTATGATCTCCTCCACTGTCTTATGTTAAGATCATGTGGTAGTTGGTCCTTTACCTAGGATTGATTCTATGACAGAGCTTGTTAACATGAGGAGTTCAATAGACTCACAGTTTGTGATGCTTCTATGAAATCTGCTCTCACAGAAGGAATCGAAGTAGACCAGAGAAGTCACTTGGAAGAGTAGTCAATTCCAGAAATGAAATACAGGACTTTTTAAAATTTAAGTGATTTGAAACTCTGTTAGGTGAACTTGATATGTGTCCTACTATTATAGCAAATAGGAGAATAAATATTCTTGGGTATACTGATAATATCATTTTACTCTGAAAGCTATCTGTTTCTTTTGATTAATGACTGGTCATTTCTAATTGCATGAGAAAGATTGGGTCCACATTAATCTCAGAAAACCTGAAGTCATTTTCGAGTGACATTTTTCTATGTCCAAATGTTCTGTGGTTAAAGGGGGAAAAAAGATACAACACGGGAGTATTAAATTTAACATTTTTTCTGTAATTTGTGTTTTTGAACATTATCTTATTTAACCCTCACACTCTGTCAGGTCGGAATTACCCCATTTGTCAATGAAGAAAATAAAGACCTAAGACGTTAAGTAGATAACCAAATATTGCATGGCAATGTGGTTGAGACATTTGTTGTGAGACTGAGAAGAGATTAGAGAAATCTACTATGTGTGTATATAAATGTGTAAGAGAATTATGCTGTGTTCAGAATTCTCATGGGAAATACTTTTAGTATTTTAGTGGTCTTGCAAAATCAGAAAAGGAGGGATGAGGATTAGTGGTGGGGAGAGGGCAAAACGGAGCACTTTGGGGTTTAGAGGTCTTTGGTTTTTGCACGTAGTCACTTTGTAAATATCAGATATCCTTGGTGTGGGCTGTGGACAGCCATGAAATGACAGGGATCAGTGCACTGGAAAGACATGCAAAATTCACAAATGGGTTTCTTTTAGAAGTTGGCCTCTGGTTGATACGGGTGTTTCGTAGATTCCCTCAATCAGGTCCAAGGAATTTGCTCTCATGCACTGTTTGCTGAGGATTTTTATCATGAAAAGATTTTGAATTATGTCAAGGGTTTTTTCTGCATCAACAGAAAATATCATATGATTTTCCTTCCTTTTTAAAAATGCTATTAATATGGTATATTATGCTGATTGGTTTTCAAAGGTTAAACCAATGTAGCATTTTTTTAATGAACATCACTTGGTCATGATGCATTGTCCTTTTTTATATATTGTTGGATTGAATTTGATGATACTTTCTTAAGGATTTCACATTCTGTAGCCATGAAGGCTATTGGTGCGTTGTTCTGTTTTCTTGAGATGTCTTTGGTTTTGTAATCAGGGTAATACTGGCCTTATAAAATAAGTTGCAGGCAAGCCTGGGTGGCTCAGTTGCTTAAGCGTCTGTCTTCTGCTCAGGTCATGGTCCCACAATCCTGTGATGGAGCCCTGCATCGGGCTCCTTACTCAGCAGGGAGTCTGCTTCTCCCTTACCCTCTGCCTCTCCCCACTTGTGCTCTCTCACTCACTCTCTCTAACTCAAATGAGTAAGTAAATAAATAGATTAATTAATTAGGGAAATAAAATAAGTTGCAAAGGGTTCCCTTCTCTTTTATTTTCTCAAAGAATATGTATAAGATTGATATTATATCTTTTTTAATTGTGTAGAATTCACCAAACAAGACATCTGGGCTTAGAGTTTTCTATTTCTCTTACATTCAACTTTTGCAGTTGGTGACGTCCGAGGAGTTTGTCCATTTCATACATACATTCGTAAAACTTACTGGCTTACCGTTTTCAAAATACTGTTCTTCTGATGACTGAAGCATCCATAGTGATGGCCCTTTTTTCGTTCTTGATGTTGATCATTTGTGTCTTATCCTTTCTTTTTTCATTTCTTTATCACAAGACGAGTGGCTGAAAGAAATGGGGAGAGGGCTCGGGAGAGCTACCTGACTGCAACGCCACTCTGATCTAGAGTGAAGGAGAGAGGGAAGAGATTGGAGGAAGTGTTGTAGACTGCTGTGCAGTCAAAGGAAGGGTCAGAGAGACCCTCAGGGCTCAGTCATTGTGACAACTGTGGCTTCTCTTCGTGTAATTGTGGTAATTCAGCGTGCAGCAAACAATCTCCCTATAGATGGAAGTCTGTGAGGCCCATTCTCATGGCTACCACATGCTTTCCTATGCATTTTTAGTGTCCTACATTCTCAGGGCCTTCCCTGGTTGGTCTAGCCCACAAAGATGCTCAACCAATACTTAGAAAATGAATGAAGTTCAAATTCCTTAGCAGCTGGCAGTCTGGCTCATGTTTGCCACATGGAATATGGATACATGCTTTGTATTTCTGCTCTATTTTTGGATTTATACATCTCCTTTCTAAATTATATTCAGAACTCTGCTTTATCAAGGTTATTTTTAAGTACGTAAAATTTATTTAACAACTGTTTGTTATTTCATTAACAATCCTGGGCAGTCAGTGAGGAAATAGGAAGATGATAAGTTCCAGTAATAATTTGCTTAAAAATAAATAGCCCAAAGCTCTTAAGGGCGTGATATATATAAAATGTAATTGGTGTATTTATTCAACAAAAAATGCTAATTAAGCATCCATTGTGTGCCAGGCATGTGCTCAGTGTGGGGAATACACTGATGAACAAGACAGGCAGGTCTTGTCCTCATTTTACTTAGAGGTTTATGAGACAGGCACACAATAAACACGTAAATGCATAAACAAATACAGAAGAGCTAGAGTTGGAAATTTACCAAATGACAGTCTCCTGAAATTGTATTTATCCTACATAGTTGGTTAGCATCAGGAAATTGGGGCATGTTCTCACAAAAGACAAGCTTAAGATAAATTATGGCAAAATTCAAAGCTGAGGAATCTGTAAATAATGGTCATATTTTCCCTCCGGACAGACAAGCTAATCCATCTTCCTGGAACATTTCCAGGCCTGCATCGCTCTCACAAAGCCTTTTTACCCTTAATGAGCTAGAGAGAGCTATAAAGCTGGAATAGAATCATATTTATTTATTATTTACTCATTTCTTTTTTCGTGCTTTCAAGTTACATAGTGCTGGAAAATACAAAGATACATGCATTCCAAATTCATAATTTTTTAATCTAATGAGTATCTCTTTGTGATAGTTTCTACTAGTATCTAGTGTTTATTTACAATTTTTTTTTTCCACTGTGTTCGACAAACACATATTTAGTGCTTTCAACACACTCAGTGAAGAGGAGGTATAAATGAATAAGACATATCTTTCCTGGCCTCAAAAATACACCTGAAATCAGATGGTAGTTTTCATACAAATGTTTATAAATCTGATCCGGAGGTCTTATCTTATGCAATCTTTCATTGTGATCTTCAGGAAATAAATCAAGCTTTGCTTCTAATACCTGAAAAATCTGTCCACGTTAGTTACATATACATTGCTCTGCAAAGTTAATAGAGGTGATGTAAATTATCTTTTTTCTTCTTTTAGGAAAGCCTTAATAGACACCGATACTTGAATTCTGCATTCCATCGTGAAAACTCTAGTGCAATCTATGGAATAAATCAATTTTCTTATTTGTTTCCAGAAGAGTTTAAAGGTATTGTGTTACTGTGCTATTTGTTGTTTGGCTTCCTGATTTTGATTTGTTTCCTTAATTTTTGAAGAATTGTTTAATTGTGAATCTTATAAACTGAGTCATAATTAACATTTATTAAATACTGAATGTCAAGAAAGTAAATACCTGGCTACTGTCTTCTAGTTATTGCTTAAGATTTAAATGTTATAATTATAGATGTTTCCATGTGGCTGTAAGGGCAGATGTTTCATCCCTTCTGTATTTTTTTTAAGCTTTATTTATTTATTTGACAGAGAGACACAGTGAGAGAGGGAACATAAGCAGGGGGAGAGGGTGAAGGAGGAGAGGCTCCCCGCTAAGCAGGGAGCTTGATGTGGGGCTCGATCCCAGGACCCTGGAATCCTGACCTGAGCCAAAGGCAGAGGCTTAACGACTGAGCCACCTAGGCACCCCCCCTTCTGCATTTTTTTTTAAAGATTTTATTTATTTATTTATTTGACATCGAGGAGAGAGATCACAAGCAGGCTGAGAGGCAGGCAGAGAGAGAGGGGGAAGCAGGCTCCCCGCTGAGCAGAGAGCCCAACGCGGGTTTTGATCCCATGACCCTGAGATCATGACCTGAGCCGAAGGCAGAGGCTTTAACTCACTGAGCCACCCAGGCACCCCAACCCCTTCTGCATTTTTTAGTGCTATTTCTATTCTAGACATCCACAGTTCCATGGGTTACGATAAAGCTAATGATGTCAATTATACTCGTTTTTATTATTGACCGAGTTCTATCAGACAAGTCATTTTATGTGGCAGCTCCAGTCCTATTGTAGGAATTCCTGAGCTTTCAGTGAGTACATTTCAAGTGACGAGAAAGCATAAAGGAAAACCACAAATGGCAGGCTCTACTAGAAAGCTTCTGTTGGTGTTTGAAAAATTCCTCCAAAAAGAATCCCAGGGGGCCCTCCTTATAACATAACCGTGGCTGTCTTTTCATTTCCTGTTTCTCTTCAGCTACTTATTTAAGAAGCAGGTCTTCCAGATTGCCCAGATACCGAAGAGAGGTGCCAACATCCTTACCCAATGTGTCTTTACCATCAAGATTTGACTGGCGGGACAAACATGTTGTAACCCAAGTGAGGAACCAGCAGACTGTGAGTTTTAGGGTTTTTCTTTCTTCCTTTTTCTTTTTTAATCATGTTAGCATGCGTGGGAAGTCCGTTGCAGTCCAGTTCCATCACACTTGTAATGAAAGCCATTTCTCTGGTAAAAACCACACTCCGGTTATCTAGAAATGACAATGAAGGGAGAATTTTTAGTGAAATGAGAGGCAGATGTCCAGGCTGACTTTTTTTTTTTTTTAAGTTTTTATTTATTTGAGAGGGAGAGAGAGAGTGCGGGCAAGCAAGAGCACAGGAGCAGAGAGGGGAAGAAACCAACTCCCCGCTGAGCAGGGAGCCCGATGCGGGGCTCAATCCCAGGACCCTAGGATCATGACCTGAGCCGAAGGCAGATGCTTAACTGACTGAGCCACCCAGGCGCCCCAAGGCCGACTTTTATTTTAAAGATAAACCTACCCCTCTACACCCCCATTGACATAGGGAATTTCAGCTGACTGAGGAAAATCGACCCCATAACTGCAGGAATATAGTCTCAATTTATCTGAGTGGAAACCTTACCAGGTCATTCAGCCTTCCCGTGTATGGTGTTTTAGACCAAGCAGTTTCTCAGTCACTGTCTAGTTAGGATGAACCTTTTCTCCTTCTCATATTATAAATCTATTTTTTTAAATGTATGCATTATTATGATTTAAGTTTTACCACCGAATCATTTTACTTTATCATTGAATTCATAATGAAGTGAAAATTAGTCAGAAATGGAATCCTTCCAGGAAGGGTCTACTTTGTACTAAAGGAATACAATTTAATTAGTAATTTTGAGTTAAAGGAATATACTGGAGAGATATTTTTGAGCAGAAATTGCCCTCTTGGGGCAGCTATTCGGAGGTAAACTGAAGCTAGCTATAAGTATGGTGTCAGCAACCTATAATCACTTTTCTCAAGGGATGGAGAACCCACCATAGAGTTCCTTAGTGTCTGTTTTCCTGTGCCGTAGGCCCTGGAGATACAGACATAAACAATGAGACCTTTCAAGCCGTAAAGTTGCTCGACACGACTCCACAAAGATAACTAATTATTCTTCCTTTCTTTGCCTCAATCTGTAGCACATGTCCTGGGATGAAGTCAGTTCTGCCCAACTTCAAATCTTACTCTTACCTCTGCCTTTTCTATGGATCCTTCTTCCTTCTGCCTGAACCTTGATTTCATTTCCTCCTTTTTCTCCCTATTTTTTCAGGACCAACCCTTTTACTCTTTCATTCCAGTTTGCCCAATTAAATCAAGTTAATAGGTCCAGAATCAGGAAGATTGTCAGCTGACATTTAAAAGAGGAATGGCCAGTATGGGTTTTGATGATTAGGACATTTTGTGCTACTCTTTGATGTGTCCATGATGGCACTTTGGCAGCCCAACAAGTGATTCATTCAGCTCCTGTGTCGGTCAAATAATGAGCGCAGCATGGATGATGTGTATATCTTCACCCCATGTCACCTCCTCACTGCCTCTGCCCCTTAGAGTGGGGATGGTGGTTGCTGTAGAGGCAGAGGGTCAGGGGAAAAACAAGAGGCATTGAAGAGTGGGTGGGATGGACCCAAAGCAAGATGGCGGAAGTGTAGGAGGCACGGAGAGCACTGGGATCCAGAAAGAGGCCGAAAACCACTCTAAAAGCCGGCAAACACAACAGGAGAGAGAAGAGAATAAGAACAGCAATTCTAGGAACAGAAAATCGACCACTTTCAGAAAGGTAGGAGTGGAAAAAGTGAATTTAAAGTGACGGGAAGAGAGACCCTGGGGGAGGGGCCGGCTCCCAGCAGCCGCAGAGCCGCGGAGCACAAAATCCGGAACTTCTAGTCCGCTCTGCTGAGGGACATTGCTCTGCAGGCCAACCGGGGGTTTAGCTCTCGCGGGAACAGTGTGGTTTCGGGACCCGTGGGGTCACTGAGGGACCAGGGGAGCCCAAGAGCGGCAGAGCTCCCAGGTATCGGGCGGAGAAGCCAGCAGCAGAGAAGGAGCCGCGCAGCGCCGCATAGGCCTACCTTGGACTATAGGAACTGAGAAATACAGTCCATATAGGGCTGCCGCACTTCAAGCGGGGACCCCACGGGAGGCAGCTCCGGAGACACCCCCTCCTTCCTCCTCCAGGAGGAGCGGTGTGAGAGCACGCAGCAGGAATCTGCTGGTCTGGGGACTCCAAAGGGGGCCGCGCGCCACAGATAGAAGTGCTCCGCCCCGGGCTAGCTGAGCACAGAGCGCCAAATGCGGACAAGGGAGACGGGAGTGATAACGGCTTTCCTCTGAGAGCCTCTGGAGGATCGCGGGGCCCAGCCCTTGGCTCCTCTGGGCCGGAGACTGGGAGGCCGCCATGTTCATTCCCGGCCTCCAGGGTAGTAGGGAAAGTGCTCAGGGAACAAAGACTCCAAGAGCGAACCTGAGCAACGTGCTTGGCCCATCCCCTGGCAAGGGCGGTGCAATTCTACCTCGGGCTAAGACATTTGAGAACCAAGGCTACGGGCCCTCCCCCAAAAGATCAAGGAGAATGTCCAGCCAAGACCTAGTTAATCAATCAGTGACAACTGCGGAACTCCAGAGAATCTTTCTCTCTCACCCATCTACTCTTCCCTTGACAAAAT
>JAQQSY010002993.1:0-13291 GCA_028646535.1 Procyon lotor
GCTCTACATCTCCATGGTGTCTCTTCCACAGGATACCTGAACTTCCTATGAGGAGCCTCAGGCTCCAAGGGAGAGCAAAGTCGCCAGACCTCATAAAGTTAGCCTGAAGCAGGCATAACATCCCTTCCACGGCATTTCACTGGTTAAAGCAACCTCAACAAAGGAAGAAGAAAGAGACCCAATGTCCTGATGGGAGGGATGCCAAAGAATTTTCAGTCATCTTAAATCTACTACCAAACCAACTGGCCTTGTGTTAAAGCCAGGTTGGACAGAATTATGCCCTGTCCTCATATTTCCTCCTCACCCTTTTTGCTGCCTTTTCCCACATTTATTTATTTATCTACTCATTTATTTTATGTGATCCATAAGACTGTCAAATCCTTTCATGTGGCCATCTTACTTCCCAAATAAGATTATAAGCTCTTTGAGAATAGGATTGGATTCTCTCCCATACCTATCTGCTATCTTCAGTGTCTCCAAGTCTGTGGCCTCTGGGAAGCGCACAGATACAGGAAACCCAGTCTGAGAGGAAGACTCAGGGATCAAACATGGTAGAGTCCTAGTGGCCAAGAAACTGGAAGCAAAGTGTAATGTTTGATGCAGTGAATATCCTATCATGGTAACTAAATGACACAGAGCCAGGCAACAGCACCCTCTCCCACATCAGTCTAAAGCTCCTTTTAGACAAACTACGAGTGATAGGCAGTTTTCTTACTCTCCTTAAAAACTTTTTATAATTAAAAAAAAAACTTTATATAACTTTAAATTAATCTTCACCATGAGCCAGAGTTTAAAAGCAACAGGTGGGGTGTCTGGGTGGCTCAGTGGGCTAAAGCCTCTGCCTTCAGCACAGGTCATGATCTCAGGGTCCTGGGATCAAACCCCGCATCCAGCTCCCTGCTCAGCAGGGAGCCTGCTTCCCCCTCTCTCCCTGCCTACCTCTCTGTCTTCTTGTGATCTCTGTCAAATAAATAAATAAAAGCAATGGGTAAGAAACTTCTTTAAAACAAAAAAAAACTTTTGATTTTGAAATCATTTTAAACTTACATGGAAGTTGGAAAAACAGTACAAAGAATTCCTGTGTACCCCTGACCCAGCTTCCTCAAATAATAACATCTTCCGTAGCTATGGTAAAACGATCAGAACTAGAAAATTGTTTCTGACATAATTCTGTTCACTAAACTACAGACACTATTCAGATTTCACAAGTATTTATATATTTATTTTTTGTTAGAGATCGCGAAATGTCACCACATGTATAGATTCATATAACTACAACCACAATCGGGATGCAGGACTTTTTCTTGATGCCCAAAATGTCCACACGCCACCCTTTTATCATCAGATACTCCACCACCCCATCACAGACATACAAGTGGTACAGAGGGAAAAGGATAATAGCCACTCACAGTTCCACTGAGAATAGAGAAGAATAAGAAAACAGACATCAATCCATAACAATGAAGTAGCTCTATAGGGAGACACTTCTGAGGTCCCCGCACCCTGGCAGTAGAACAACTTCTTTAATTAGACCCTAATTCTGCTTTTTGGGAAAGTCACAGATGGACTCCTACAGGAAGCAGGCTCTGACAGAGATTAGCACCAGGAGGTTACCAGAAAATGCTCTTGGGAGCAACTCCTGAGGAGAAAAGCCAATAAGCAGAATTGAAAAGAGAGGCAGATCTCCATCCACAGTCTCACTGGAAGTGTCAGCCATCCCACGGAGGGGGTTCTCATGGTGGGCTGTTTCTTCAACACTGCCCTTTAAGTCTCACACTGAATGGCTGCTACATCTGGGAAGCTGCCGTGTCTTTGGGCAAGGCAGCAGAGGGTTGTTGGCCATCAGCACTCCCAATATCAGGGTAAGAAGTTTTTTAATTTGGAATGGAGGGACAAATGGAGCATCCTACCCCAAGAGAGGAACTGTCTTTAGATCCTTGGTTGCTGGACCATGAGGGCTCTGAAAACCTCACAGAGTACAGGGCACTCTCCAGATATTCTGGGCTTTGAGCTAGATGGAGTAACACTTAGGAAGAGGAAAGTAGTCTGTATGCGGGAGTAAGAGTGTGAAAGTGTAGTTGGAGACCATGGGTGTAGGCTTTAGCAGAGACAGGTATCTCCCCAGCAGAACTGCATGTCCCCACCTCAGGAATGCAGAGTCTCTGGGAACTGGCTTTCCTGGTACAGACTTCACTTCCCATATCCCCTACTACCAGCAGTTATGGTGGCCTCATGTTTATTTCCGTTCACTGAAATAAAAGCAAAAGTGATGCATATCATATACAACCCAGGCCTTTCAAAACCTCTCAGTACTGGTTCTCCTTCTGCTTTGGTACAATGAAATCATGTGTCGAAGGTAACAAAACTTCAGTTGGCCTGGGTCCCAGGTAACAGCATGAAGGAGAACCTTCCTCCATCCTGATAACCTGCCAAGTACTGTTTCGTGAACAACCCTGGCACTGCTTTGGTGTTTTTGTCATGGTGGCTAGCTCTACTTGATCTAATACAACACACACACACACACACACACACACACACAGTTTAAAATGTAATTTTTAAAAGACGTTATTTTCAGCAGTCACAGTGACAAAGTTTTTAGCCAGATATCTAACAAATTTACAAGACCTTAACGGTGAAATTATAAAGTCTGTTGAAAGAAATTAAAGTGACAGTGATATAAGAACACAGGATAGAATGGTCACATCCACACAGAAGAAGACATAATAATGTAAAGATGCCACTTTTCTTAAAATGATACTCAAGATTAAGTACACATCCTATCAGTCATCAATAACGTATTTCATGAAACTTGACAAGCTTCTTTTAAATTGATACAGAATAAAAATGGCCCCAAAGAACTAAGACATTCCTGAATAAGAACAAGAAGAGACAACTCTCCTTTCTAGATATTATTTTTAATTCTTAGGATTATGGTAACATGGCATAAGTGCAG
The DNA here is from genome assembly GCA_028646535.1 of Procyon lotor. Taxonomy (NCBI): domain Eukaryota; kingdom Metazoa; phylum Chordata; class Mammalia; order Carnivora; family Procyonidae; genus Procyon; species Procyon lotor. Next base: position 2,954 of record JAQQSY010002993.1, read on the forward strand.
TGAAACATCATCTATGATGGATGAGGGTGAAAGACTAGACCATTGGATAATTGGAGCCAGGGAAGGAACTAGTCATCTAAAATTAGCTTAGACTTGAAGGGGAAAAGCAAAGCTATGAAAACTTTTAGAAGAACTATACAACAGGGGCACCTGGGTGGCTTAGTCATTAAGCGTCTGCCTTCGGCTCAGGTCATGATCCCAGGGTCCTGGGATGGAGCCCCGCATCAGGCTCCCTGCTCTGCAGGAAGCCTGCTTCTCCCAATACCATTCCCTCTGCTTGTGTTCCCTCTCTTGCTGTGTTTCTCTCTGTCAAATAAATGAAATCTTTAAAAAAAAAAAAAAAAGAAGAAGAAGAAGAACTATACAACAGTACCTTTATAAACTAAGTGTGGAATAAAATTTCTTAGAGCACATGACCCTGATGATGGGCATTAAGGAGGACACAGATTGCACGAAGCACTGGGTGTTACACACAAACAATTAATCAAGGAACACTACATCCAACACTAATGATGTACTGTATGGTAACTAACATAACACAATAAAAAAAAAGTACATGACCCATAAAATAAATGAGTGGATATATTAAAATTATGAACTTGTGGTTATCAAAATATACCACAAAGTGAAAACAGAAGTTTCAATACTCTGTAAAAATAAAAAGACGATCTGATAAAAAGTGGTCAAAGAATAGGAGTGAAAGTAGATCAATAGGAATGTACATACACTGCAGCTAGAAGTAGTAATTAATAAAAATAATACAAGAGATACTTTGGGATTGCCTTATAAAGTTTAATTTCGATTTCATGCACATGAAAACCAGGAAAGTCAAGTCATAATGTCCACGGTTCTAACAGTTAAGTGTTTTTAAGAGTGGAAAAGTGGAAAAAAATCAACACGTGTGTAGGCAGAGGATGGATAAATTATGATGCATTTATGCAGTTGTAGCTACTCAGGAGTGAAAATAAGTGTGTTATGGCTCTGGGCCTCACTATGAATATATCTCAGACAAAAGGGTGAGTTAAAAAAAGTAAGATTTAGAATTCATAAATATTATATAATTTACATAAATCTTAAAACACAGTATTTAGGTAGATACACATTTAAATGTATTACAGCTATAACAAAAGGCGAGACGATGCTAACCATGAAAGCCAGAAGAGCAGTGAGCCCATAAGGCATTCGTTGCAACATGAAGAAGGGACCCCTTGCACTCACTCTGGGAGGCCCAGGGTGACAACTGTACAGGGTAACACCTGAGGTGAGTTGTAAAGAAATGACATGTGCGAATGAAGGGTAGAGGGAGGAGGAAGGAAGGAAGGAAGGAAGAGAAACAGCATGAGAGAGATGAGGGAGAATTTGAGACAGTGCTGAGAATGATGCTCGACTGTGGCGAGTGTGTGCTGGTAAGTGTTTAACACCTGCACGTGCACACACACGTAGATGTAGACATATAACACGTGTATACATATATAAGTTTACTGCAGTCTCTGGGGGGAAATGTGCACATGCACATACCATATGTATATACAGACACATCATATATACATACATATGTAAGTTTACTGTGGTCTCTAGGGGGAAAATGTGCATATACATCCACATACCCCATATGTATATACAAACATATCATATATACATATGTAAGTTTATTATGGTCTCTGAGGAGAAATGTACACGCACATACACACACACACACACACGCCCTATGTATATATAGACAGATAGCCATACATACATATATATTTAAGTTTTTTGTGAATTTTTTTTGAAATGAACGATGTGGAGCCTACAATTTACAAGTAATAATAAAATATGAAATACTCCTTATTGTAAACTCCATATAGCCAATTGACTCTCAAAAAATGTTTCACTGAGTTTTGCTGAACTCTTCTATCCTTGGCCAACCTACAGTTTCAAGTTAACCATGATTCGACAGTTGGGAGTCACATTCCAATCTAGTAACTTTACCTAATAAACTTATTGTGATTAAATTTGATGAGTGGCCTACTTTTAAAACTATTTCTCACTCTTATACAAATTTGACTCGTGAAACCAAAACCTCTCCTGGCTTCAGCACAAACATATTTGTGAACTACAGTCTTTCATCAGTGATGCAAACAATTTCTTTGTTCAATTGGGTAGTAATGTATAATACTGAAAAACTACTTCCTCAAGTTGAATGCTATCCACTATGTAAAGGCTAGAGGATCACCGTACTTTTAAATTCAATCTGAATTACCAATATTTTCTCAATCACTTCCTTAAGTCCAGATAATCAACAAAACAATAAGTCAACCTCTGATCTGCAGCATTTGCCTATTGCTGAAGTGACCTATTCCCACCTTGGCTGACTGCAGGCTACCAGCGTCAAGTCAATAAATAGGACTTCGGGGCGAGATGGGCAGTATTTCCACCCCACAGAGACATTAGACATAACCTCAAGAGGAAAGAAAAAGCAGTAAAGTAAAAAAAAAAAGGGAAGAGTTTTCAGTATTTATCTTTAATTCTAAAATACTCAGTTTTTAATTACTAGGTTTTAAGTGTTTTTAAATAGCGAGTCTATAAAATTTGTTTTTAAATAATGGCCATGTTTAACAACTGGCTTTCACAATTCCTGAAAGTTTGGCAACTGGCTGTTGTGCCCTGGAATTAGTCCTCTCCCACCCAGCATGGGGAGGATGGGCTGACCGAGTCAGTGGGTGGGGGCAGGAGAAGCTACAAGCACATTTGCATTTGCAGGATGTGGGAAACGGTTGACCTGCAGCTTCTTGGCCTCGATGTGGCCTCGCACACGGAGTCTGGCTAATGCAATATGAGTGCAAGTGGCGGCATCGCTTACAGGCCTGGCTGATGACACGCTCCTCACCCACCTCTCTCCCAGACAAGATTTTATCTCCCTCCCCCCATCTGCCAGCTGAAAGAAGAAAACTCCGAAGTCTCAGAAGACAGAGGCAGAAGAAACCTGGCTCCTTCGAGTCGTGTGGGGCAGAATCGCCTCCCACTTGCCCCCTCCGCCTGCCCACCCATCCACGTGCTGACCAGGAGACCGAGATGAGCAAGAAAAACATTTTACTTTGGTAAATTACTGAGATTTCGGGACTTCTCGGTCTGTCCTAACAGTGAGTGGCTTGTTTTTGTTTTTGTTTTACTTCAACAAATATAAAATCAATGCAGGGTTTTCTTTTGCTTGTTCTGCTTTGCAGTAAGAGTCTTGGCTGTGTTCTGTGTCCACCTTCCTTGCTTCCCCAGCTAATCTTCAAGCCTAAATTCCAATCTGGAGACTATTAAAGGCCTGGGCAAGAAATGGATCTCTGTGAATAGGCCTCCACAGAGTGTGGGAATCACACTGAAGAAAAAAAACCTACCTGCGCTTTGACACCTCTTTATTTTTTTTTTTTTTTGGAGAAGCAGCTTCCAAGCCTGGGGGTCTGAAATTCCTTAGGGGCCTTCAGAGAGAGGTGGGTGGAAAACTTTAAATGCCCCAGAAAGGCAAGTGTGTCGTCCTCCAACAATGACAAATCAAGCTTTTATCGTTCAACAGCGATGCTAAAGGAAGTAGCAAATAAGACCAGAATAAAGACATTAATTTTTAGAAAATCAGGCCTCCACAAAAAAATATCGACCAGTCTCCCAGGGGAGAGCCATTCCTGCAGGACAACTGGTGGGCACTGGACCAAGTTCAAATACTTGTGTTCCGTCCTCCCTCAGCACTGCAAGTATGCTGCTCAGCCATCTGACCTTTGAATTACGCAGGCAACATTATTCCTCTCTGCTTGGGGTGTCCTTAGTTCCCGTTTCATTTTTTCCTTTCATTGGGAATGCTTCCACATACCTTTACCAATATTATCTTTCGCAGTCTGGGGTCTCTCCCTTTTTTTTTTTTTTTTAATCTTTTAGTGGGATCCTTTCAAATGCTTCCTGGCTTGAGTTCTTTCTCTGTTTGCTGACCCTCCGCTATGTGCAAAGATAGGCACGCCCCTCCTGAGCCTCACCTTGTTAGAGATGCCCAAACATAAACACACAGATGTGTCACTCTTTTATATTCATCTATAGTGTTAGACCCTCCGATCTCAAAACTTTTCCTTTGTTCCTTTTTCTCAGAGAGAATAAGAGGTAGGGTTCTTGAAAGTAATCTGAAATTGAAATTAGCTCCAAGATTATTTTTTGATATATTTAGATCCAAATTAACTGAGATGTGAAATATTTAAAATGCTTCTCTCAAAGATAAGGCTCATTTTAGAGATGCATCAAATGCTAGATAAAAGCCCTGCCTTAAATAAATTACTCAGGAAAAACTGCAATAATGCTATCTAATCAAGTCCAGCAGTGTCTTCTCAAAACTAGCTATCAGGTTTCCTATTTTCAACACTTTTGTATCATCAGTGCTATGGTGCTACGTATCTGTGCTTTTTCATCTGTATTCTTTAGGTACAATAAAAATCAAAAACCCATTATTCAATATCATAGTAAAATAAAGAAATTCTAGTATTTAACACCCAGCTGCTACTATTTTTGGACCCTATCTTCTATGGACTTTAAGGAAGAGGAACTATGACAATGATCTATTGTCAATGCCATCCATTATCCATTCATCATTTTTCTGGTAATTGTACCTCAGGTCCCCTCTGAGCCATCGCTGCCTGCCCCCTTGTTAGCTCCTGTGCTTGCGAAAGGTTTGGCTGCCCACCGAAGAGCGAAGTAAGTGACTGAGGTCACATCCAGAGTATTTCCCTAGGTGAGGGAGCACAGAGAAGGGCAAGTAACCTCATCAGAGATGGTGAGAAATAAGGTAACTATTTCTGGAGCTTGTACTAGCTTCTATATAGCTGTTTCTTTTTCTTTGTTCTCTCACTCAGGCTCCCTAGGATCACCATCTCCCATATACGCCATACAAATGGACTCTGTTCTTGTCTTAGCTTTACTTTCAGGAGCATGGGGCGAGTGAGGGGACCGAGTTAACATACTCCCCACAGTCCATCTTCCTCGACATAGCTAAAACTAGATTGTGAACATTAATTCAAACCAATTCACCCCTGGCTAGAAACATTCCAATGGCTTCCCGTGAGGGTTTATAGGAAAATCCATAAAGTGTGATCCTGCCAACTTCTGACCTTATCTTCTTCCAAATCTCCTCATTGACAGTTCTAGCCACACCAGCCTTCTGTTTATCCTTAAAATACATCAGCTCGTTTCTGTCTCAGGACATTCACACCTGTTGTTTACTCTCCTTTGAACCGTCTTTCTTAGAATATTTCCATGGCAGTTTCCTCATTTAAGGCTTAAAAAAACACCTTCTAAAAAGTTCTTACTCTACCATCTGTCTAAAGTACTCACCCTATCACCAACTCTCTACCATAGTTCTTCATGATGTTTATAAATACTTAACTTTGTTCTACTAAGATCCTCTCTTTCCCTCTGGACTACCAACTGAGAATAAAGTGGAGAAATTTCGTAGTATTTTACGGAGTAAAGAGATAAGCTGGAGGAAAATGGAATCAACAGGAAAGCAGAGAACTGGAGAAACCAAATCCTGACGGTGTTGTTTGATTCTTGGTTTAAACAGAATCCAAAGCCACCCTAGCCTTTTTCTTCTCTATTAAATTATATATTAAAATCTTTCTTAGGTCCATATGAGCTGGGCTTCCTGCCACCTGAGTTTGAGATACTGTGAGCTTCATCTTACTAAGTAAAAATCAGTAGGGACATCATTTGCGGGGGGTGGGGGCGGCACAGGCTTCACCTTAAAGAAATTGTTTTAAGTGTATTTAAAGTGTAAAGAATCGTAAAGCTAACTGAACCGGAAAATACTTAGGTCAAACAAAACTTTTATTCAGTATTTTGACCTAAAATACAAAGAATGTGCAGTGCTCTTCTCTGGAGGTACTTTACAAGAATGTCTCGTCTACTTGAGGTGACTGAATTGACATCTGATCTGATGGCAGAGGGAGAACTAGATGACCTCAAGCTTTTTTTTGATCCTGTGAGATAGGTAGGAAGGTAGACAGAAAATGACTGTTCTAGCTGTTAAAGTTGTCTATAAAAAAGTGGACATGATTAAAGATACCATAATGTAATTACCAAGAGACATTGGACTAAGAAAGAACATGTGCTTGAAGCATGAAGTTAAAAGAAAAAAGAAACCATTTATTTGGGAGGGCACACTAATGCCATGTGATTGGGACTGGTCCAAGATGCCTGCAGAGTATGGCTGGAGGGTCTCAGTATCACTTACGTATGTTTTGAGAATCCTATTCTTCTGTAAATGATATCAACATTCCTAACATTTGATATCTGGAACCAAATGTCATTTAAAGAACATGCACCATGCCTATTTCAACAACCTACTTTATAATAATAATAATAATTATGATTATAATCAAATTATTATTATGATTATCATATAATATATAATATATATCATATATCATTATCATAATATAATAATAATTATTATAATAAATAGACATTTTGGAGCAGTTTCTTTATGTCAGGTACTGTTTCTAAATACTGAACATGTAGCATCTCTTTTAATCCACTAATCCAATGAAGTAGGTGTTATTAATTACTCCATTTTATAAATGAAGTCACTTAAGCTGAAAGGGAATTTATTTTGATGGACGAAATGTTAAAGTCTCAAGAAAGGATAACCAAGATAAGATGCATAAGTGACAAAGTACAAAGCCAAGTGAAGAATTTAAGAGCCAACAAATATGGTCCTTACCCAAATTTAGATCTGATCAGATCATCTGATCAGCTATCGTGAATATTTTCCTGGGAGTTTAATACCATGAGCAAACCAGATAAAATCTGAAACTCTCTAATTTTTCACAGAACTGGAATGGGGTAATTTATATTCAGCATAAGGCAAAAACTCTCAATGTCAGAGAAGAGGCTGATGAAGCTGAGCTACTTAAGGAGATCAAATGGCAAAGAATTCAATAAGGCCAGATTGTGTATGACAGAGGAAATGATAATGTGCCAGTTTGGAAATAAAAATAGGGAAGTCCAAAGAACTTAATGCATGCAAGGATTTTTTTTTCCCCTGTGAAAGAAGTCAGTTTGAAAAGCTTCAGGGAAAATAAAAGTTCTGTGTTGAGAGGAGGTTTTAGATGTACGAAAAGCTTAGAACACTTTCAACTTGACATGACTTGGCTTCAAGGTCTAGTGGTTTCATTATGAAGTATAGATGATGTAACTACAAGCATGACTTACCATGAACCGAGACCTAAAATGGTAAGGAAAACACTTTGATTGCAAACATGAGTGTGAGACATGCTAGCTTCCTCTATTTTAAAGGGAATAGACTTTACACCTCCTCATGTCATGGCATCTTTTATAGCAACTGAATAATACTTCGGTGACAGATCTATACTCAGGGACCAAATCACAGGTAAGCGTACTGGAGAAGCAGATCCTGAGGACAACAATGAAGACAGACCCCCAGGGTTGTACACCAGTAAGGCTCTGGCTGGAACCACGACTCAGGGAGGCTCATGTTGTCCACTTCTCTTGGCTTATTGCCTGTGTAGTCTTCTGCATGTCCCAGTATGCGACAAGGGGCAGTAGGAAGTAAGGTCTAATAGAAAATTTAATTTCCAAGGGACGTTTTCAAAATAAAACAGTAAATAACTGTCTTTCTAGTAGTTGGTTGCAACACTGCCCTGGAAAAAAGGGGTGAGACCTTTTGAGATATTTCTGTACTTCTACTTACTTCTGTTATCAGGATTCCAAACAATTTGAATTTCCACAACACCTCTCCACTGAGTCATTCCCTTATTGTCCTAAGGTTCTGGGAACATACGGGTAAGAATCTTTCCTTCTTTTAGACATGAGCATAGAAGTCTGCAGAAACTAGGGGATATTATAAATGCCTCAGCTGAAAAAACAGATACCCTGAGATGGAAACTGTTGGAATCTTGAACTCCCCAGCTCCCAACTTGGGGTCCCAGGGACTTAGGACCAATCATTTCGGCTACTGCTTTTTAATCCCTCTTTTCTTATGCTTTCAGTGTATTGTGATGAACAGTAATACCCATCCATGAAATACCATCTAACAAGTACAATAGATCGATTTGAAATCATGTGACATGATTGCGATCTGCCTGCCTCCTTTCCTTGCTGGCCTCTACTAACACAGCTGGCCAAACTCAGAAGGTACAGCTGAAGACCCTCTTTGAGTCTTTTTTAAACATCAATCAGAAACCGAAACTCAAAGCAATGTGACCCCAGCACAACCTGAAACCTAAAGTTTCCCAAGGCTCTTCTGTGAATTAAATGGCCAAGTTTCAAAAACATGCACATGGCATTTGAATGAGGTTTAGGGTAGCCGGTCAGAAAAAGGAACGGAACAAAGGAAGGGCGAACTTAAACTCAGTCAAAGAGCAGGCATTCTGACAACACAAGGAGGCAAACAATGGCAGCCAGGCCACGCAGAGCTTCTCGGGGCCTGGGACAGAGCCCGTGGCCCCTGAGACTGGCAACAGCGTGACTAATTAGACAGGCCAGGATGCAAAGATCAAAGCAGGATCCGGTCCTCTAGATGTGACTGGGACATTTCGTAGCTGTCACCTCTTCTGGGGACACCTTGAAACTTCCTGGGTCAGTGTAAAAGTTAATCTCTTTCAGCAGTGCAGTGACTGGGGATGACTCATGTGACTCCTTCTCTTGAAATGTGCCCTGGGAGTAGAACAGAAATTCTGTCCCACCTTCCATTCCTTGCAATTAGCAAAACGGCAGCCCAGAACAACTTCTATCAGGCTCCAGAAAGTTCAAACCACCCTTTTTGTCCATAAGACAGCAGAAGGGGCTGCCACTAAAAATATGGGACACTATCCCATCACTTAGAATCTTTTTTTGGACACGAGATTTACAGATCTGAAACAATGCTCTAACAATTACAAAATTATCCTGAAAATCAGTTTAGCCTTCATTATATTCTAAGTTAACCAGAGTTAGTCTCAGACCCACTCTCAGAATATAAAATCCTAGAGTGCAAGTCCATGTGCTCTGTATCCCCTATAGCATCTAGCACTGATGCTGAGCACGGCAGGTCCACAATGAATAATGGATGGTTTATAGGATTAATCAGTTGGGAAACTGAAATGCCTGTGTTTCCTCATGGTTTAAGGCCCCTGGTAGCACGGGAGATGGAGAGTAGTGGAAAATGCCACTAGCTTGTTCCAAGAACTTCCTTCTGGGTTGCATAAAGAAGTTTAACTTCTGTTTTCAAGTTCTGGAATCTGCAGGGTGGCTTCCCCTTATGACTAGGGGGTGTCTGGTAAACAAGTGCTCTAATGGGGCATTATCTGAAAATGTCCCCGGCTCACCTTGACCAACATTTGTCCCGTGTCACGAACGTTCTCCTACTGGGTTCACCTGGCAGTAGGACAGATGCCGAAGTACCTTCTAACACAGAGAGTGTGTGTGCCACACCACACGTGTGTGTGCATGCCCACACACACAATGCAGAAACAGTACAAGAAAACTGCCGAAAACAGAACTGGCTCAGGAAGAGTATGGCAGAATGGGGGGAGGGGGGGAGAATAAGTGTGGAGGGAATGCAAAGTCCCTCTCTCAGAACTATTAAAAGCAAGCTGGCTGGCTCCCTATTTAGCACACCCACTGGTCAGGTGGAGGAAAGAAACTTCCCACTTTATTATGGGGGACTTTATTATAAGGGAAATGCATGCTAAATCTTGGTGATCAAATTTTGTCAATCGTAGGTGTCTTTCACAGATGGATTTTGCTAGTCCTGTCCAAAGAAAATGATGGGACTCAGTCATTTATTCCCCTAACTAGGCATGTATGCCGGGGACTAATTCTGCAACCTGAGGATATAGTGTTGAATAAGAAAAAAGATCCCTGTTTTTAAGGAGATTATAACTAGTGATAGCTTTGTAACTAGTGACGACTAGTAATAACAAGCTATCATGAGGTGTAGTATTTTATACCATTAGTTACATCATTACAACTACTGATATAATCAGTATATATCTTCGTAACTAGTGATCCTAACTAGTGATTTCAGAGAGTAAAGATGCTTTCTTTGTCTAAAGGGAATTAAATAGGATGGGATGATACTGGGGGGGTGTTTATGACAGGCTGTCTAAAGAAAGCCTGGATGAAAGCGTAACATCCAGGGGAGAGTCAGACTGTAGGAAGGGAGGATCATTCCTGGAAGAGTGAAGAGCAAACCCAAAGGTCATCACTTTCCTTTATTTATGAGCATGCTCAGCCTGATCGCTGACCCAGACAGTCTTCCCCAGCAATAAAAGATATGTGTTAGTGTGGCCTCCACTCTGAGAAGTTACCTTTCAGGGGGAGGAGGCAAGATGG
>JAQQSY010002994.1:0-13291 GCA_028646535.1 Procyon lotor
GATGGACATCTAGGTTCTTTCCATAGTTTGGCTATTGTGGACATTGCTGCTAAAAACATTCGGGTGCACGTGCCCCTTCGAATCATGACATTTGTATCTTTAGGGTAAATACCCAATAGTGCGATTGCTGGGTCGTAGGGTAGCTCTATTTTCAACATTTTGAGGAACCCCCATACTGTTTTCCAGAGTGGCTGCACCAGCTTGCATTCCTACCAGCAGTGTAGGAGGGTTCCCCTTTCTCCACAGCCTCGCCAACACCTGTCGTTTCCTGACTCGTTAATTTTAGCCATTCTGACTGGTGCGAGGTGGTATCTCACTGTGGTTTTGATTTGTATTTCCCTGATGCCGAGTGATGTTGAGCACTTTTTCATGTGTCTGTTGGCCATTTGGATGTCTTCTTTGTAGAAATGTCTGTTTATATCTTCTGCCCATTTCTTGGTTGGATCATTTGTTCTTTGGGTGTTGAGTTTGAGAAGTTCTCTATAGATTTTGGATCCTAGCCCTTTATCTGATATGTTATTTGTGAAAATCTTCTCCCATTCTGTGGGTTGTCTTTTGGTTTTGTTGACTGTTTCCTTTGCTGTGCAAAAGCTTTTGATCTTGATGAAGTCCCAATAGTTGATTTTTTGGACCACTGTTTCTTGATAATTTTTCTCTCTCAGTATTTTTTTTCTGTCATTCTGGGACTCCCAATTACATATATGTTAGTTCTTTTGCTACTTTCTTACAGGTCTTTGTGGCACTGTTCACTTTTTTTCCCTCATCCCTCAATCTTTCTTTTCTGTGGGTTCTTCAAATAGAATAATTTGTTTATAAGAAATATTTATTGTCTGATATGTAAATCATAATCAAAACTGGCCTTTAGTTGAGCTTGTAAACCCCCTGAAAAATAGCTGGAGTAAAGAGTTGTAGTGAAACTTGGTTCGGTTAAGAAATCTAAAGTAAAACTTTAAAAAAATCCCATGCACTATGATTTGCTGTAAACTTTTAAGTTGCTAATTGAAATGTATTTTTAAGCAAATTGGCCAATTTGGTGCTTGGAGTATGGAGGTGTCATTTTCTGTATTAATAGTCTTCTATCAGGTACTACAGTGAATTCTGTGTCCTAACAAAGAGCAATGCAGTTATTTTTTCCCCAATGATGACTGTGTTGAGACCAGTCTTTGTAAGAAGATGGAAAAGTAATAAAATGTGTTAGAAATACTTGCATTAAAAACAAATTTTATAAAGTGGTAAAGTCATCTCTTAGCCAGAAAACTCCGATATTGATGATTATGCAGTCTGTCATTTCAAGTATCATGGTTTCCAATACAGGATTCAGTTAGTCCTACGGGGGAGAAGGAGACAGGAAATAGATTTTCTCAATCAGCTATAGTATAACATGTGAAATTGCCCTAAAAAATATAATTTTTTCAATCCTGTCTAGTCTCTGTTTTGTCTGAGATCAGATTGGAACCGTGTTGCTCAGTCTTGAGCTGTCAGCCTGTCAATTTTAATATGTTCGTTTTTCTTCCTCCGGTTTGGACTTAAAAAGTTTTGAAAATTCTTTTTATTATGAAATGTAAACACTCATTTAAAAAAAAAAATCATAGTTCTTTGCTCCTTTCGAGAAAAAAAGAGTATCTAGAATAAAGTAATAACTGTAGCATCTTCTAGACTTGCTGCTTAGGTTGATGAGTGCTTGTACAATGTTCCAAAGTTCTATTATCTGGAAAGGACGCATTAAAAAAACAAAACCAAACAAAAAAAACCCTCCTCTACAATGGCACAAGAAGAAATGACTTCTCTGAGGTTGCTTAACCATTTCCTGTAAGTCTGAGAAAGTGGTTGTTTTCAAAATCATTGAGCTGAATTTGGGTAGAACTAAACTTAGCTGAGCAGTTCTGTGGGTTAAATTCGTTCATTGTTTCACTTCCAGCTTCCTTTCAGAAAAGTTAAAATTTAAAAATTAAAAAAAGAAGTCTTGATTTTTATTCATTTTTACTAACCAGCTAAATAACTTTGAATGATAATTAATTACTATAAAATATAATAGGTTTAGAAGGTCTCATAAAAAACTTTCAGTTCTCTACAATAGCAAAAAAGTAAAGTTTCAGTAAAATGGGTATTATATTTGGATAATTTCATAATCCTAATGAGTGGGAGAAAGTTCAGTTTACGTACCATGATGAAGTCATAACAGGGAATGTAATTGGGCAAAGTCAATTAGCACTTTTTGAATACCTACTAAATGTCTGGCTGAGAGAGTTGTGAAAACCATAGTGTCAGTGTCTGACACATGGTAGTAGTTTTATCAATCTCTGGCACCATCCTAACCCTCCCTGTAGCTTTTCAGCCTGACCTAGAGGCAGCTCTGTGACTACCCCAGATCAAGAGACTGCAAAGACATAAGACTTTTCTCTGGCACATGGGGCCTGGTTTGACATTCCCTGGGCTATCTCAGATCATGGCACATGGCCTAGAAGGGTTTATCTCTTTAGCTACTACAGTCAGAAAAATGTAGGTTTGAAATTTGGCCATGCTGCTTACCAGCAATTTATCTAACCTCTCTGATTCTCGCTTCTTCATATATAAAATGTTGTGGGGATTAAATTAAATGAGATGACATATGTAAAATGTTAACTAATAATACTGAAACTAATAATTATTTAGCACTTTATGTGTTAGGCTCTGCTTGAAATGCTTTACACATATCTCATTTAATTCTCACAACTCAGTGAGATAGGTACCGTTATTTCCTCCATTTTACAAATGAGCAAACTGAACTTAGAAAGATGAAATAACTTGCTCAGGGTTACACAGAAAGTGACAGAACATTCTGGTTTCAGAGACATTCTTAACTACCTGGCTTAGCCCAGCTGATTGTTAGCACATGCTAAAGCCTTTAGTGAATGTTGATTTTTATCATCATCATTATCGGTGGTAGCATTAAGATTAAGATCATGAACTTGGTCTTACTTTTCTCATTGTCTGATGTGGTCCTTTACTAAGACCTAAGGCAGAGCATCCTCACATCTATCGATGAGGGAGTAAGAAACTATGAAGTCACATACTTAAAGGCGCTTGGGCTTTGGAGGAGAGGCCCACAGTTGCTTACAGTTCTTGTATAAAGAATGCTGTGTGTTCTGAATACCAGGTGTTCTACTCTAATGGGTCAGAGTAGAAGTCTGACCATGAGACCCTGATTGTGTTCCCTTTGCTAAGATGCCATAGAATCATAGAACTTGTATGTACAGTGTAATCTCAATTTTTTCTTAGGGGATAGATTAGTCTGTAAGAATTCTACATCCCTATATTAATAGTTTATTGTGTGAGTGATGGTTAAATCATTTATCTATTATTGCATAACAAATGACAAAACTTAATAGCTTAAAATAATAACCATTTTATTTGCTCACAGTGTTGTAGTTAACAGTTTGTACTGGGCTCAGCTGGATGTTTCTTCCACTGGTCTTGCCCAAAGTCTCTAGTAGCAGCCATCATTTAGCAGCTTAATTTGGAGTAGTAGCAGCCATCATTTAGCAGCTTAATTTGGAGCTGGAAGATTTAGAATAGCTTAACTGGCATATCTGGCAGTTGGTGCTGCCTCTTGGCTGGCCTTGTCTTTGCAACGTGGTTCCTCATCCACTGTTAGGCTAGCTCGGATTTATTTATGCTCCCGGGGCTCGCAGGTCAGTAGGAGAGAACTAATGAAAGTGACAAGGCCTCCTAAAGCTAGGATTGGAAATTTTGTAGTATCACTTCTGCATTCCATTGACGGCAGCAAGGTTGAAAGCCATTAAATTCAAGGGGTGGACATAGAGACTCCACTTCTTACTAAGAGGTCCAGTGGGATGTTAGTATCCAGGTTACTTAATTTCACTTCCAGGACCATTTCTAAAGCATTCCAACAGTGTTGGTAATTTTTCATCAGTTCATTAACGTTAGATCTTGAGAAAGTATGATCTGTACATGTTTGAGGGGGTTTTCCTTTTTTATACATATAAAAAGTGGAAAATATAGATGATAAAAACACCCAACATACTCAGAAATAACATCCCAGAAGTAACTAGTATTAACATTTTTATTTACAGTGTATCCAACTGGATGGATATTTATTTATTTAAAATTTTGTAACCTGCCTCTTAATACTATATCTTTAATACCCTTTCATGTTTAAAATAGAAATAAATAGCTTCTATGATGTAAATAATTTTTATGCCTGCCTGGTATTGTATTAGCTATGAATATACCTATCCCCTATTGTTCTCTACTTAGATTGTTTCCTTTTTTCTTGCTGTGTAAATAAGACTACTGTAAACATTCTTACACATACATCTTTCTGCAGTTACTCATGGGATGCATTTCTCTTGTGGAATTTCTTGGTCAAAGAATGTATTTTAAGTTTCTACATATATTGATGAGACATGATTTTAAACATTCTGTGGTTTAAACTCAGTATGTATAACTGCAGAGCAAAGTTCTTAAGTGTTATAGTAAAATTATTCTTTAGACATTCACAAATAGATGTATATGTATTGATTTGTGTTTGGGGGAACCTGTATGTGTGCTCTTGGGATGAACTATTAGGGTGAACTTTAGATTTAGATCACTTTTCCTTTAACATGATCTCAAGCATAATGAATACCTTTAAAAACCTAGTTACAAATGAAAGTAAACTTAGTTACTAATATTGTCTTACTGACTAAAACCTTTATTTTGTGTGAGGGTCCACTGGTTAGAGTTCTTCATATTTCTTCTGTGCTACCCATGATGCATCTGTAATTTCAGGTCTTTATTTTGTATTCAAGTGGTTTGAGAACTTAGATACTTTGAAGCCTAGGGGCAAAAATTCTTCTGTAGGGCCCTCCTTCCCCAATCTTTTTGTTTTACTTGCTAATACGTAATTTGGCAGCCATTTTATTTGGGGGACTCACTTCTGTAGGGTCTTTGTGCTGCATGCTCAGTTTTCACAGAAACAGTTTTCTTTCTTTTTTTCATTTAATGCAATAATTATTACGTAACTACAATTATAATTTTAGCTAGCATATATTGATTGGAGAACAGCTAATCCTTGGCAAGAATACAGCTGCTCTTGTGGGGACATAGTGCTTGGATCTTCTACAGAGTAGCCCTTTCAGTACTCAGTGGGCACCTGGTATCAGAAAATGTCTTTGGAGGGGAATGGAGAGCGTTGGTTAATTTGGAGGTTTAACTGGACTTAAGTTAAGAGGACACCTACTCTGTTGAGGTAAAAAATTTTCTTCTTTTACTAAAGGAAATTACTCTTCTCTCATTTTTTTATTCTTGTTTTACAATTAAGGTTTGTATTAAACTACAGGTATTAATTTGTCCCTCTTCTTGATCCTTTACATTAAATTCTGTATCTGAAGTGTTTCATGGCAGGCTTCTTTATGTGCTTTAGCCCTTGTTTGTGTTTGATACTCTTTGGTCATTGGCATTCTCTAGTAGAATGCCTTCTTTTCGTCTTAAATGTTCTTGCTATTTAAAATAGTGTGCTTCGTAGCTCAACATAAAACTAGCCAGTTCATCATCTTTGCTTTTTCCTTCCTGAACTGAAATGTTGACTTTTGCTTGTAGGACACAAAACTGCACAGAAAATAATACCTGTAATTAGACTCAGGGAATATGAATTTGAAGACGGTGAAAAATTTATTGACTGAGTGTTTTTGGTAAAGTAAAATTGATGGGTATGTAATGCTGCCCTTTAGGTTATTTTAATCCGAAAGTGTGAGCATTATATAAATTTAAATTGCTGTCTTATAAATTGTAGCTCTCATCGGTTATCTGAGTTTTATTGTGTAAATGCAATTATAGTAAATGGGCATTGGCCTTTAGGTACACTTAATCCCTAGAGATATTTTGGGAAGGGTTGTAGTATCCTTACAATCAAGGCAGCCATTTGGCAAATATCTCAGAAGTCAGAGGACTTAAAATATAAAACCTGTGTGTTAAAATTTCTGTGAAAGAGATAGAATTATCTCAAGTTATCCTGTTCCACACTGGCTGAAATCCTCTATGGACATTGCTGTTGCTGATCTTAAAAGACATCAAGAGGCCGGAATTGTTGCTTATGTTATCATTTGGTATTTAAGGCACAGAAGATAAAATGGGGTTTCTGGACTTGACCTCTTTCATGAATTTATTTACTGATGTGTGCTGTGGGTGACACAGAAGCATCATCTTTTATAGTAAAAGGTGTGAGGGGGGAGATTGTACTGATAGATCTTAAAGAGAAATGCTAGCGTGCTTGGCTGAAAGGTAAAAGATGTGTTTATTTGCTTATGATTTTGCAGCTCCTACCATAATTATCTAATATATAAACTGTTAATGTAGCACTTCACAGTTTGCAGTGTCATGACCCATTTATCTGATTTGACCCCTGTGATAATCTAAGCAGACCGGGCAGTCATTATCTCCATTTTACCTGTAGGAAAACCGAGATCCCAACAGCAAGCCAAGTGGTGGGGCCAGAATAAGAATCCACAGGTCCTCAGCACTAAACTCTATGCCTCCTAAACCATAATTGATTTAAATCATGCACCGGCTTTGAGGGAAGAGGAGGAAATGTAATAAGAAGTCCAAAGAATCAGTGTCCAGAAGAAATGAAACACAGTGTGACTCAAAGCCCATGATCACTGAAGTATTACTGAGCCCTCTGACTTAGGACCCAGCCCCACGGCAGGTGGTAGAAGGGCCTGCTTAACCTCATAGCTGGCATATTAATTCTATCTTACTCCAAGCTTCAGTAAACCTGGGTTTAGTCCTTGGAGAATCTGTGAATGGACATGGAGGTAATTTTCATTAATTAATATTTACTTGTAATGTGTTGGGTGTTGCTACTTTCATTTCAGCATTTATTACAGCTACTTTCCCTGCAGGGCACCAGGGATACCAAGATGAATGAGAAAAGAGTTCCTCTCTGGAGGAACTGTTTAAATATGCAGCAAAATCTATAATTACAGTTTATGTATGCAGAACTTCCCTTCTTTATTGGTTAAGCCAGGCCTTGCAATTTTTCTAAACCTTCTCGCCTTCAAACTATAATTCTGTAATAAGCAAAAAGTTACAGAATTAAAATGTAGAAAAATTCTGGAAAAATGTGTGGAGCAGGTTTGGAACTTCGTGTCTCATCCTAAGTGTGAAAGGCCGTATAAGCATGTCGTGTGCACAACTATCATTTTCCAGATTTGAGAGGCTGCCAGGGTTTGTAGTGTGGAAAGAGTGAGGTGAGTCATGCTTTGGGAATGATTGTTTTGATCTCTCCCTGTAGGCTCTGTAGAACATTGGCAGGGCAACCCGCGTAATTAATAACACTGTGCAGTCTAATTATAAACACGACTCTGTGGACAGTGGCTACCAAAGAAGAAAGCCTGGATAAATAATCACATTGGCAGCATTCCTTGCAAATGATGACTAGATAATGTCAAGTTTAAAGTTTACTATAAATCAAATTGCTTTCCCTACATTGTCTCAGAAGTTACTATAGGGGACAAAGGTATTATCGGTGAAAGTCTCTGTGGGTTATTTTTTTAAGGGCCCATCTAAGCATTTCTTTATTGCATTTCTTCTAACCTTTTCAGCCTCAGAGAACAGTTAGGCATCTTAATTTTTATGGTGTGCTATTTTAGGGAGAATAAGGGAATGGGTTACAGTAGAACATTTGTTCTAATAGTAGTTGAATTGATTTTAAGAAGGTGAATGAAAGTAGGGATTTAAAAAAAGCCTACATTGGACTAGTGTAAAGAAGAGGGAGAAAAGAGAGTCCTGTGGGTTGAGGAGAGTGAAGAGTGTGGGCTCAGGGTAACCTGTAGTTAGTGAAGTGGCCGCAACAGCCATGCATGCTTGAGAGAAACTGAGACGTATGTTACACACATATGGTCTCACATACTGGTCAGAGGCAGAGCAAGCACTGTGTGTGGTTGTATGTGTCTAAGGATTTGTTGAAGCATGACTGAGAGCTGAGGAACGATCTAGTTAGTTTAAATATAGGTTTGGTCATTGACTCCCTGAGATTTAAAACAAAGGTGCTGGCTGTGGAGTTTGGTTTCACAAAACTGTAACCTGAACTACTGCAGGATGGTTTTATTTCTGCAGAATGAACCTCAGAGTTGTGATTTACCCTAAATAAATTGAGCACTTTAAATCAAATGCTTAAAAATGAGGTCCTTCTTTTTTTCTTTTTCTTATTGAGAAGTACTCAGTTAAAATTTTAAATTTAAGATTTTAAATATCTTCAAAAGATATTTTTCTTGTAGCCTTTGTGTTGTCCATTCACTTTTGGAAACTAATGTGGTGTCAGAAAAGGGGGAAACTAAATGCTTTGCAGTCTTTTCCTGTCCTTGAATTGGATACTGATGGTATAGGAGCTGCATAAGTAATATTTTATGCTTTTATATTAATTTGTTTACACATGTGCTCTTGAGTTTTCTGTTAAATATATAGTTTCTCTTAAACGGTTTTCAAAAAGATTTCTCTTTTTAAGAAAACAATATACAAAAATCTAAATTCAGAAACAAATGAGTTAAGTACAGTTTTTTTGCATAAGAGGTTTCCTTTAAATAGCTCTCCAATTTCTTTTAAGTACTTGGATTTACAAAAAAAAAAATCTAGCTTTTTATTTTAAGAGGTGAGAGAGAACATATGGATTTTCTAAATTTCTAATTTTCTAAAGTTCTAAATTTCTAAATCATATGGATGTGTAGCTAGCATTATCACTGGCTAAATGATTTTGTGTTTATCAGATACTCTTAGAAGAGGTACAGATAGAAGGCTCTAGGGCTTGTGAAAGAGAATTTCTTTCTCTGGCCCAGGACCCAGTTCTGATTTGTCTCTTACGTGAACCTAACTAGACTTTTGAGTAGTGAAAAATTGGTCTTGGAGATCCACGAGGACCTGACATAATGTTGATTTGAAGGCCAATTTCTAGGAGAATATGATTAAGAGCCAGTAATATTACTTTCCTGTCCTCCAGCATTTTTTGCTTTATTAATTTTCTGTTGTTTCTGTTTTCTATTTCATTGATTTCCACTTTGTTCTTTATTATTTCTTCTCTTAGGTTTAATATACTGTTCTTTTTACTTTCTTAGGGTGGACACTTGTATCACTGATTTTAAACTTCTTTCTAATAAAGGCATTTAAAGCAGATTTGTCTCAATTTTTAAAATTGAGTTTTTTTATTCTTTATTTCAGGTAGTTTCTAAGTTCTTTGTGGTTTATTCTTTGATTTGTGAATTACTTAGAAGTTTGTTTTCTGTTTTCCAAATATCTAGAGATCATCTAGATAACTTACTACTATTGGTTTTTAAAAATTATTTCTATTGTGGTCAGAGATCATAGTCTCCAAAAAAACTCTTTCAGTCTTCTATTACTTTTTTAAAGATTTCATTTAGAGAGATTTCATGTCAGAGAGAGAGCGAGTGAGAGCAAAAACAAGCAGGGGCTGCTGCAGGCAGAGGGAGAAGTAGACTCCCCACTGAGCAGGGAGCCCAATGCAGAACTTGATGCCAGGACCTTGTGATCATGACCTGAGCTGAAGGCAGATGCGCAACCAGCTGAGCCAGCCAGGCATCCCTCTTTCAGTCTTTTAAAGTTTATTGAGATTTATTTTATAGCCCAGTGTATGGCCCACCTTGGTGACTGTTACATAAATATTCTGTAGTTGTTTGGTGTAATGTTCTATAAATGTCTTTCAGGCCAAATTAGTTGGTAGTGTTGGTTAGATATACTGTGGCTTCTTTGTTGTCTACTTGTTTGATTAATTATGAAGGGAAAGATGATGGAATCTCCATTTATGGTTGTGGATGTTTCTGTTTCTTTAGTTTTGCCATTTTCTGTTTTGAATTTTGAAGCTCTCTTATTAGGTACATGCATATTTAACCTTGCTATCTTCTCCTGATGAATTTCTTTAATCATTATAAAATTTTATTCTAATTTGTTAATCTATTTGTGTCAAATTTAAAAGATATCTCTTATAGACAGTGTATAGTTGAGTCTTGCTTTTTTAAATCCAGTTGTGATGATCTCTGTCCTTTAATTGGAATGCTTAATCCATTTACAGTTAATTAAATTATTTATATGGTTGTGTTTAAATCTACCATTTTGCTATCCTTTTTATTTGTCCATTTTGTTTTTGTTTCTGTTTCTTTTCTAATGTCCTCTTTGGGGTTAATTTGGTATTTTTTGATATTTCATTTTTTTTCTTTACTGGCTTTTTAGCTATCCATCTTTTTTTTTTTTAAAGATTTTATTTATTTATTTGACAGAGAGGAGAGAGATCACAAGCAGGCAGAGAGGAAGGCAGAGAGAGAGGAGGAAGCAGGCTCCCTGCTGAGCAGAGAGCCCGATGCGGGGCTCGATCCCAGGACCCTGAGATCATGACCTGAGCTGAAGGCAGAGTCTTTAACCCACTGAGTCACCCAGGTGCCCCTAGCTATCCATCTTTTAAATTACATTTTTATTGATTACTCAAGGGTTAATAGTATGTATCCTTAACTTATTAAAGTCTTTTTATTGTGAATATTATGCCATTTAACATTTTACACCTGACCTTTCTGTCTTCTTACTTTTTACCTCCTACTTCTCACTGGACGCTTAACCATTTCCCCTTCTCGGTTCACAAATATAATTTAATTCCTCTTATCCACCCTTTCTATTCTTTGTGCTCTTGTTGTATTTTTTATTTTTATATATGTTAAAAACTCACATGTAATCTTACTTTAAACACATAGTTTTTATATACAGTGTTTTAAGGAAATTTTAAAAAGAATAAAGAGCATAAACTTTTATTTTTAACAACTTACTCATCATTTCTAGTATTCTTTCCTTCCTGGAGATCTGAGTTTCTGTCTGGTATCATTTCCCTCTGGGCTAAAGAAACTCCTTTATTTGTATCTTGAAGTGCACATCTGCTTGAAATTAGTTCTGTCAGCTTTTATTTACTTAAGATCTTTATCTAATTTTTGAGGGTATTTTTACCAGCTATAGAATTCTGAATTGACACTTTTTTTTCTTGTAGCACCTTAAAAATGGTCTGTCATCTTCTGGCCCCCATTGTCATGATAAAAAGTTAGTGTTCTTTGTATTATTTTTCTCCTGCATGCAACATACTGTTTTTAGGCTTTTTAAAAGACTTTGTCTTTGGGGACGCCTGGGTGGCTCAGTCGTTAAGCGTCTACCTTCGGCTCAGGTCATGATCCCAGGGTCCTGGGATCGAGCCCCACATCAGGCTCCCTGCTCCACAGGAAGCCTGCATCTCCCTCTCCCACTCCCCCTGTTTGTGTTCCCTCTCTTGCTGTGTCTCTTTCTGTGTCCCTTTCTGTCAAATAAATAAATAAAATCTTAAAAAAAAAAAAAAAAGACTTCGTTTTTGGTTTTCAGCGGTTTGACTCTGATGTAGCTAGATATGATTTTCTTTGTATTTATTGTTTTTGGAGTTTGATAAGCTTTTTAGATCTGGTAAATAGTGTTTTCACCAAACTTAATAAAATTTTAACTTTTGTGTCTTCAAGTATTTTTTCTGCTTTATTTTCAGAGTCTTTTGGGACTCCTATTACATACGTGTTAGATAGCCTGATACTGTTCCACAAATTTCTGATGCTGTATTCTTTTTTTTTTTCAATCTTTTTTTTCTTTGTTCCTCAAATTGGTAATTGCTAGTGGTCTGTCAAGTTCATGGACTCTTCCTCTGCCATCTCCAGTTAAGTCCATTCCATGAGTTTTTCATTTTAATTATTGAACCTTTTAGTCCTAGAATTTACAGTTATCCCCTTCCCATTTGAGTATTTTTTGTAGTTTCAGTTTCTCTACTGAGAGTCTCATCTGTTCATATATTCTCCTTTGTTGTTCAAAAACATTTTCCTTTATTTAAGACATATTTCAAATAGTAGCTCTGAAGTTTTTACGAAATGCAGTATTTGGGCCAACAAAGTCAGTTTCTTTTTTTTTTTTAATTTATTTTATTTTATTAACATATAATGTATTATTTGCCCCAGGGTACATGTCTGTGAATCGTCAGGCTTACACATTTCACAGCACATACCATTAAAGTCAGTTTCTAATGACTTATTTTTTTTCTTATTGGTCACATTTCTTGTTTTTTTTGAATGTCTAGTGATGTTTTCTTATGTATTGAACAGTGTTGATACATTGTAGAGATGCTGATTTTAAAAAAAAATCTTTGTAGAGTGGTGTTTGTTTTAGCAGTTTAGTTACTGGCTTATATAGGTTTGCTGGGGAATCTGTGGAAAGCCCAAGGTTTTTTCTCAGGCTTCTCTAACTCTTCTCTAACTCTTCTCTAACTTCTCTAACTCCAGCACAACTCTGCCCTCAGATTCTTTTTTGCTTTGTGGGTTTTGTTAGGGCTTGGTTTTAAGCTTTGTTAATGTGGTCTAGAGTTGGTCTTATTTTAGGGTGTGCTTTTTCCCTTAAAGTGAAGCTTTTCTAGCATTGCAAATTGATGTGCAGGGTTTTCATGAGTTCTCTTTATTCAGGTTGGGTTAGACTGGCAATGTTTCCCTATGCTGCTTTACCTCTAGTAGTTCTACTCCATATCAAGCTTAATACAGCCACTCTTTTGTAAGCCTTATGTAGTTATACCAATGTTGTTTAAAGACTCTCAGGGAACCCTATACAAACTTATGTGGTCCCCACTCTGCACAGTTCTGTGCTCTCCATTGTCCTTTCTTTGCCACCAGCCCTGCTCGGCTAGGATTCTAGCTCAATATACTACAATTAGAAAGTGATCCCAATGTATAGAGGCAAGCAAATGTAAGCTCACATTATTATTGCTTGCTTATCCAGTAACTAAAAATAGTTGCATCATTTTGTCCAGTTTAATAATTGCTTGTGAAAAGCAAAGAAGTCTGGTAACAGTTACTGTGTCATATTGGAAGTAGAATTCTCCCATGGCATTTATATGTGTTGAAGTGAACTTTAGAGGTAGCTTGAAAGGGAAAATTACATTTTAGTCTCTTCTACAACTAAATAAAATGAGCTTATGGTGCTTATGAACTAACTATTTCTCTCTGATCTTCCTACCTTCTACCACTAGCCTTCCATTCACTGCTGTTTTAGAGCTCTATTCATAAGAGAGACAAGGTGGGAGAGGGGAACAGAAGAAAGAAAGATCTTACTTGGGTCATGTATCCTAGGTTGTGACCTTGGACCTGTCAATTGGAAAACTAAATGTGGTTTTTGAAATGGCACTACACAAAACTAGGAATGCATATAGGACTTTCTGTGTTAGTATTTTATGCCACTGCTCATACATTGAAGTGTAAGCAAATAGGGT
>JAQQSY010002995.1:0-13291 GCA_028646535.1 Procyon lotor
GACTGAGTGAAAAATTTTAAGACAAAAGACAACATTCTACAAATGAAAGAGCAGAAATATGGCAAGAAGTTTGGTCTTTGACAGCTATGTTGAAGCCGGGATTCATCAGTCCTGAAACTTCCATATCTCTTGAATTTTTATGTAAGACAAATATCTACTTATTACAATTTTATTTGGATGGTCTGCTTCTTGCAGCCAAAGGCATTCTAACTGATATGGATGTAAAAATATGTAACTGAATTAAAAAATACCCCAAATACAAACTTGGAAATTTGCAAAAGTACAGGTATGTCCATATACCTTTCACTCTTCCCCAAAGGTAATGTCTTACACCAGGAGATTGATATAGGCACAATCCATAGAATCTACTCAGATCTCACATTTTATATGCACTTATTTATAATTGTATGTGCATGGTGTGTATAGTGTAAATTCCCGTAGCCATCACTATGATCAAGATATAAAACTGTTTCATCACTATCAGCACTTCCACACTCACCTCTTTTCCTTCCTCCCCAAACCCAAACTCCTGGAACCACTAATCTGTTCTCTGTATCTATAACTTTGCTGTCTTGACAATGTTATGTAGATGGAATCACACAGCATGTAATCATTTAACATTGTTTTCACTCAGCATCAGCATCTTGAGATCCATCCAAGTTGTTGCACGTATCAATAGTTTAATTCCTTTTTATTGCTATGTAGTATTCCATGGTATGGATGTACCACAGTGTTAAAGGACATTTGGTTTGTTTCCAGCTTTGGCTATTAAAAATAATGCTTCTATGAATATTAATGTAAAGGGTTCTGTGTGTACAGAGTTTTCATTTCTCTGGGTAAATGCCCAAGTGTACTATTAATTGCTGGGTCATATGGTGAGTATATGTTCAGTTTTAAGAAACTGCCAAACTGTTTTCCATAGTGGTTGTACAATTTTATATTCCCACCAGCAATGTATTAATGATTCCATTTCTCTATATCCTTACAAGGATTTGGTGTTACCACTATTTTTACTTTAGCCACTCTAATAAGTATATTGTGATATCTCATTGTAGATTTAATGTACATTTTCCTAATGACTAATGAAGTTGAACATCTTTCTTCTTTTTAAAGATTTTATTTATTTATTTGACAGAGAGCGTGCATAAGCAAGGGGAACAGCAAAGGGAGAGGAAGCAGCAGACTCCCTGCTGAGCAGGGAGCCCATTGTGGGGCTTGATATCAGGACCCCAGGACCATGATCCGAGTTGAAGGCAGATGCTTAACTGACTGAGCTACCCAGGAGTCGTGACATTGAACACCCGTTATGTGCTTATTTTGCCACCTTTTATCCTCTTTAGTGAAAGGTCTGTTTATGTCTGTGATAGGCAAAATAATGGCCTACTAAAGATATCATGCCATAATCCTCAGAACCTCAGAATATTTTACCTTCTACAGCTAAGATACTATGCTGATGTGATTAAGGGTATGGGCCTTGCGATGAGGAGACAGCTGCGAATTATCCAGGTGGGACCAATCTAATCCCCTGAGTCTTTAAGTGGAAAAACTTTCAGGGAGAGATGTGACTAAGAAATAAAGATCAGAGAGGCAGAGACTGCACAAGGATGGAATATTGCTAGTTTTGAGGAAAGCAGGTGACCTCTAGAAACTCAAAAGTCAAGAAAATTGTTTTGTGCTGGTCTCAGCTTATCAATGATCAATGTCATAGTTGGACCGACCCTGTGGTTCTTACGATTGCAAGATGCCCTTAGCAATAACCATCAGGAAACTTTGAAAAAATAAAGGTTATTACTTACAAGATCTAGATATTACATAGCACACCTGGGGCCACACAGCATGGATGAAGGGAGAGAGGGAGGAGAGAGCGCATGTCACGTGCTAGCAAGAGAGAGCACATAAGCCCCAGGGGTTCACTCCTAGTATCAAGGGTGAGAGTCTAGAGTTTTCCAGGCTGACTCTTTAGTAGTAAATTTAAAACATAACAGTAGGAATTTAAAGTGCGGGAAGAGAAAAAAACAAGTGGTCCAAATGGTCAGTTACTAAATCAACAAAGATTTCTAAAACAAAGGAACCTCAGTGCGGGGAGGTAATCGTTCTTTATCTAGTCCTGTGGCTGTCAATGTGTTTATTTGAAATAGCCATCACTGAAGATGTCTCTTTGCAGTGGATGCCTCTGCAGTCAAAGCTTAAGTCAGGCACTTGCATTACAAAAAGAAGAAAGAGAAAAAAAAAACCAACCCAACTACCAGGGTTTACACCACAGAAATAGAATCACCTCGAAAGCCTCCAGAAAGGAATACAGTCCTGCTGACACCTTCCCTGATCTTAGGCCAATGAGACCTGTGGTTGACATCTGATGTGATATCTGATGTGTTTTTTTCTAGCAACTAAATTTGTGGTAATTTTTTTAGAGCAGCAATCAAAAATTAATGCAATTTTTTACCCATTTTCTAATTGGATTGTTTTTTTAATGCTGAGTTTTGAGAGTTCCTTATAAAGGTTAGGTACTAGTCCTTTGTTGGGTTTGTGGTTTGCAAATGTTTTACCCTAGTCTATAGCTTCTTTTTTTCATCCTACAATCTAGAAAGCAAAAGTTTTTAATTTTGATAAAGTCTAATCTATCCACTTTTCCTTTATGGATCAGGATTTTGATGTCAAGTCTAAGAATTTTGCTTAACCCTACGTTCTGAATATTTTTGTCTATTTTTTCCAATTATTTAAAAATTGTGACAAAATATACATAAAACTTACCATTTCAGCCTCTTTTTAAGTGTACAATTCAGGGGCATTTTTTTTTTTTTTAAAGATTTTATTTATTTGACAGAAAGCACAAGCAGAGGGAGTGGTAGGCAGAGGGAGAAGCAGGCTCCCCACTGGGCAGCGGGGGAGCCCTATGTGGGACTTCATCCCAGGACCCCTGGATCATGACCTGAGCCGAAGGCAGTCACTTAACCAACTGAGCTACCCAGGCGCCCTTCAGTGGTATTTATTGTAATTAAAATGTTTTCTTCTGTTCTTTACACTGTTTGTATTGAATTGTTTTGTTGTTGTTTTTGGTTTGTTCATTTTGGTCTCTTGTCTTTCAGCTTAAAGATTTTCTTCAAATGAGGACTGATCCATGGTTGTCTGTCCATATTTAAGGAACTAAAACTAAAAGCTGATTGGGAGTTTTAGGTATACAGGTGGGGTTTGTTGATTTTTGGTCTTCACTGTAAGATGATATGGTTGGTTATTTCAGTGGAGATCCTCGACTAGCAGTACCTATCTGTTTGATTTCTTCAGCTGGTCAATTTACCCAGAGAGAAATCATATAGTCTTCTGGCTGTTAGTTCTCTTCATGTTACTACTTTGTATAGTTAAGCACAAAAACAAAGTTTTTAGTATGACTGTTTTTTGTTAAATTTTTTAAAAGATTCTATTTATTTGAGAGAGAGTGAAAGTGAGAGAGATCGCAGAACTCTGGAGATGGAGAAGTAGACTCACTGCTGAGCAGAGGATGTGGGGCTCGATCCCAGGACCCTGGGATCATGACCTGAGCCAGAGGCAGGTGCTTAATCGACTGAATGACCCAAGCGCCCCATTAGTCTGACCTAAGAATTCAGGAAAGGTAGAGGTCAATGAATAGTGGCAAAGTTGGGAAGTCTTAACAATGATGCGTGACATGGGAAAAGCCCTAAAGACAAATAAGTTTGGTCAGAAACTGAGGTGAGAGGGAATCAAACTGATAGGTAAATGTTGTAGTTTACAAGGGGAGTAATCACTTTCAGCTGATAGTGTATGTAGCACAGCTGACTAAGACACATATCAGTAATGAAGTCTAATTCAGCAATAAAGCAGCTTGTGACTTTGGCAAATAATTAATCTCGTAAGAGACTCAATTTCTTCAAATGAAAAACACAGGGAGATGAATGCTAAAGTTCTGCCCAGGTCTATGATTCTAAGTTCTTGCTTTAGTATACTTATTAAGATTCTTTTATATCAGATGACTTTTTTTTTTTACATCAGATGACTTTTTGAGTGATAAGTTATAATTAGTGAATTGACTATATAGTTATGGGAGTGAACTCAGGAACTACAGAATTACTCACTCCCATGAAAACAGTAATTATTTTAAGTTACAGGGAGCCCCATAACTTTACTTACATTAAATTTATATGCATGCTGCTTTTAAAAACATGTCCATTTATGTAAGTGTACTATGATTTTTTCTTCTAATATAGTAAAAAACTAAAACATGGAACAAACTACACTGAAATCCTGACCTTGTTTCTTCCCTTTGCATATAGAGTATATCACTATAAAAGCAAAATGGTCTCTTTCCTCTTGAATATAAAGCATAACTGCCATTTGTAGAGAACATTTAATTTGTTTTTTAAAAGATTTTATTTATTTGACAGAGAGAAACACAGCGAGAGAGGGAACACAAGCAGAAGGAATGGTAGCGGGAGAAGAAGGCTTCCTGCCGAGCAGGGAGACCGATGCGGGGCTCGATCCCAGGACACCAGGATCAGGACCTGAGCCAAAGGCAGACGCTTAACGACTGAGCCACCCAGGCGCCCTGAGAACATTTATTTTGTTAAACAGACCTTTACTTAGTATCTGCTATGGGTCAGGCACTTGTGCCAAGAGTGATGACATAGCAACGAAAAGTATAGTTCCTACCTTCCATTAGTTCACAGCCTAGCAGGGAAAGGAAGGCAGGTCAGTAAGCCAGGTATTTTACAATGTGATACCATGGGAATGCAAAGATGGATCTTCTATAATTAATGTCTCCTTTGGCCTGCCCAGAAACCACTCCTTTTTTCTATAATGGTTCCTCAATTTTTCTCCGGGAATTACCCTTCCTATCATTTTCTGTACTTTGACTGGGGCTGTAGGCATGAGTCAAATCTGGCCAATTAGAACATTTATATACTTTGGTCAGTGATTGGCTTAGGGATGGTTCCATGACCCAAGCCAAGCCAGTCTGCCACAGTTACAAGGGATCACGGGACACGGCATGGTATATTCAAGGAACAGGAGATATGTGCCTATGGTTGGCAACTTGGGTCTGAGTGTGTAAGGTTGGGAGATAAAGCTAATAAAATAGTAGGCAAGAACAGTTTATGTAAGGCCTTGTATGTTATGCTTGGGAATTTGGACTTTTTCCTTGAAGAGATGGAAAGCCCTTAAAGGATTTTAAGCAGGGAGTTCACATGATCACAATTATGCTTTTGGAAGACAGATCTGGTGGGGTTATGAATTACTAGGGGTATGATGAAGCAGAAAGCAAGGGAATGAATTAAGATGCCACAGTAGTTGTCCAAAGCAGGGATAACCAGAGACCTCAACTGTAGGAGTGGTAGTGGGGATAGGAAGGAGAGACAGTGGGTATGTTTGCCATGAGTTCTCCAGAAGACTGATGCCATGAGTTACCCAGAACTGGGTAACACGATAGCAACACTTTGGGGAAATTGTGCTCTGTCTGCATCTCTAATTCAGCAAATAGTAGTAAATTTCAGAGAACAAAAGCAAAATTTAATTTAAGACTGTGCTTCTCAAAGTTTAACGTGCACAAAAATCACCTGGAGATCTTGTTAAAATGCAGCTTTTGATTCAGTTCTGAGGTGGGACCTAAGATTGTACATTTCTTTTTTTTTTCTCTTTTTAAAAAAATTTTTTAAAATTTAAATTCAATTAATTAACATATAATATCTTCTTTATTTCAGGGGTACAGGTCTGTGATTCATTAGTCTTATATAATACCCACTGCTCATTTTAACACATACCCTCCCCAGTGTGAGATTCTGCATTTCTAACAAGCTTCCAGATGCTGCTGATCTGCAGACTACATTTTGAGGAGCAAAGATTTAGGATTTTTTTAAGTGTGATGGGTCATTCAAGTAAAAAGGTCCAGCAAGCAACAGGTGTAGGCCCTAGATTTTAGGAAAGAAAGGGAGAGACTTGGGCTGGAGATATTTCAGTCATTAGCACATAGTAGGTGGTGATGTCAGAATATATAATGTCTACGAATGTGCTTGGAAAAAAGTAAAAGAAGCCCAAGGATAGCCCATGGGTAGTTAGTGCGAGCATTTAAGGGGCATCTGGAGGATGAGACTTTATAACGTGGAAGCAGCATGAAACTAGGATGCCAAGTTTTCAGTGTGAATCCTTTAATTCTCAAACTTATTACATAAATAATAGCTGCCATTTACTGAGCATTCTATTCCAGGCAGTGTACTAAGGGCTTCCACTTTTCTTCAAACCACAGAGTGTAAGAAACACCTGTTAAAAATTCCTCTTACCACACCCAATTACTTTGAGCTGGTGGAACTTTTATTTTTTTTTTATTTTTTTTTTATTTTTTTAAAGATTTTATTTATTTGACAGAGAGAAACACAGCGAGAGAGGGAACACAAGCAGAGGGAATGGTAGCGGGAGAAGCAGGCTTCCTGCAGAGCAGAGAGCCCGATGCGGGGCTGGATCCCAGGCCCCTGGGATCTGACCTGGGCCGAAGGCAGACGCTTAACGACTGAGCCACCCAGGCGCCCTGAGCTGGTGGAACTTTTAATGTGGGTCACTATTAAGGATCTACACACCACACCTAGGATTGTAAGAAGGTTCTAGGGGTCTTACTCCAGTACTTTTGGGAAAGGCCGCAAGTCTTCACTCAGTGCTGGTTACTATACGCTCATTTTCCCAGCTCATTTATCTTTTGAGGGTGACCTGCTTTGCTGATTCAATGCCAAGCTTGGACGTGGGGTCTTGGTGGTGATCGGAATCTCTGATGCCTAGTATGCGGCCTCCTTAATGGATACTATAAATCTATTCCCTTGGAAGGTCTTGCCACTTCCCTTACCCATTAGATTCCTGATATTCAAAAAACTTTCAACCCTCCTTTTCTGTTACTCCCTTTGGTTGCACTTAACCAACCTGAAGTCTCTAACCTCTCTCCAAAGTTCAGAGAGAGAAGTACCTCAGAGGGTACAGAAGTTTTGACACAAGGGGCCATTTATTCTGACCTGGGGCAAGGAAAGTCCCAGAGCTATCAGAATGGTATCCAATCATCCGCTGGCAAACTACTCCTCTCTACTCCCCCGCCCGACTTACATTCTTTTACAGCCCTGAGAACAAAACAGTATCTTGGTATCTCAACAAATCATCTTGACACACATGCACACACCCATGAGATCTCTACAACCAGTACAAGGGTAATCTGCATTTTACATCCTTAAGCTTGAATGAATTTAGAAACTTGTTTCAAGTCACATAGCTATTAACAAACTGTAGGAGCTATGAGCTATGTGCTTTGGACTCCGGGGCAAGGAGGGCGTGGTATTATCGTAGTTCCTATCAAAATACCTTACTCAAGGTCATGTGTGAGTTGCAGTGATCAGACTGAAAATTCAGAAACTTCACACACAAGGGGAAAGTCTCTGTGTGGGTGCTCAAATAGAAGGCTGGGATTCCTTTAACCTTCGCCATAGTCTTATCCCGATTTTCAGATGAGAAAGAGAGGCTGAAGGTGTGACTTACCTATAACCTCAAAGCCAGGACCACGTTTACTGGCTCCTAATATATGTTCTTCCCATCGTACCAAACAGAAACGGCCGTGAATGGCTCAAAGTCTCGTCCCCAGGAAAACACAACGTAAAAGCACTTAAATTCAGCTTCCCTCCATAGGAAAAATAGGCGCATCCGCGGTATGCACCAGAGACTCCCTAGCGGCCCGAGTTCCACTCAGTACGCATGCGTCAGGCTGTTCCTGTGACCCGCCCCTTCGCTCCGCGCTGTTCCCGCCACTCCCCGCCCCTTTCCCGCCCGGATATCAGCCTGGTTTTGGCGGATGTTGTTGTGAATCCCAGAGACACGTGAGGCGCTGCTACGTCATCACAGGCACGCGAAGGAAACATGGCGGCGGCGGGTGTTGTGAGCGGGAAGGTAAGTAACGGCCCCGACGAAGGTCCCTGCTTTTCTCTGGAATAGGAGTGCTTTTGTTGCTTGGAGGCCGGTCGGGGAGGGACGTGAAGGCCATTCTATATCAAGAACAGCTTGCGGCTGATGTAAGAGAAGACTTGGTTGTGTCAGCTGTTCTCTCGAGCTTGCCGGCTGAGTCGGAATTAGAGACCGGCTCCTGCTCCAAGGCCATCTAGGCCTCGGCGCTGTTCTGCTTTGCGCTGCCCCACAGCAGGGGGCTTTAATTTATATTGCTTTTTCTAAGAGACCGGCTACCTGGTTCCTTTCCTTTTGTGGTTCACTTTTTACTGACTCTAGTTCTTTAGAGCTACTCTGACTCCAGCGTCTTTTCTTTTCCCCTGAGGCCTTAATCTAACTTGCCCGTCTTTCCCTGCTTCACTCTGGTGAAGGTATCTTTGCCCCCTTTGGAAGGACCTGAAAACAGGTGCCGTGCAGCTGTGCACTTAGAGGAAAAGAGTGTTTTGGATTCATTTTACCAGACTGCGGAGTTGGCTGGTGCTTGTGAGCAGCAGGGCATGTTTCCACTCAGGGAGCTGATTTACACTATCCCACGCTTGTCTAGGAAGACGTTAGTTGAGGTATTTATTTCTTAGAGGTCTCTATGATGTTCTCTTGGGGAGTATCTGTGATGCTGTCTTCACTCCCCACTAGTTCGTTAGGAACTAGGATTAGGTGCGGAGGAGATTTAGTTGTATATTGCCTATATACATTCCAAGGGCACATTTTAATGCGTGTTATTTAGGACTGTCATGACATGCCACAGGCAGCATTTCCTAGTGCTGGAGTGTTTCGTAAACAGTTGGTTCTGGTGATGACTCATTGAAAACTAATGACTGCATATTTACTTGTCACTGATAGCTTCCTTTCTGCATCGAGTTTCGGTCATTTTCGCTATGCTGCTCCCTTATTCCATTTTGAATTATTTGACGTTTGTGGTTTGGTGTATGGACCACTAGACTTGGCGGCAGAATAACACATATGGTCTTGGTTTTGCTGTTACTTTGAAGTGTGACCTTGGGAAGCTGAGCAAGTATGACTTCTCTGTCCTTCATAAATTTTTTTCTCCAGAATAGTGGTGGTGCCAATTATTATTTTTTGTATTGGAGTTGTTAGGATTATATGAAATAATAAAAACATTAAGAAAGATTTCATAGTTCTACATATTGCCTGTTTTAAATGATAGATTAGTCATAGTTTTTTTGGATTATTCATGCTCTTTGACTGTCTTGTTAGTTTTTAGGTCTTCATAGTGCATGCTGATTTTCTATTTGACTCATTACATATTTGAAAGTTATCCTGCTTGATTTTCGGTCTGGACCAATCCAATTTAGGTCTTTCCAAGAAGGGATCCTTTCCATTTGAGCTAGGCTCCCCTCTTTCAGGTGTGGATTGTTTTTGAGAGAATCCTTGAGATGAGGAATCCCAGTTGTGAAGCCTAAGACTTTTTTCACCCTTTCCTTCTAGTCACTTTCATAATCTGACATTAAAAAAAAAAAAAAAGATTTTATTTATGTATGTATGTATGTATGGAAGTAAGAGAGAGGTAGCATGTGCGGGGGGGGGGGGTGGTGAAGGAGAGGGAGAGAGACAATCTCAAGCAGTCTCCCACTTGAGCATGGAGCCCCACACAGGGCTTGATGCCATACTCAGAGATCAGGACCTGAGTCAGAATCAAGAGTTACACACTAAGCCCAGGTGCCCCCATAATCTGACTTATTAAAATTAGTCTTTTATTTCATAACTGTGCTTCATCATCTCACTTATACCCACTCTTTGTAAATTGACACCCGTTACCATCATACCACCTAAACTATTTTTCTATGTCAAAAGCTGCCCCTTTCCCAAATAATACTATCATGACCTGCAAAACTCACTTATTCTTCCCTCAGTAAGTTCAGATCTAATTTAATGGTATCATCATTCAGTGGTGGCACGTAAAACAAACTTGGAGACATCCATTTCGATAAAAATTTATCAAGAACCAAGTCCTACCAGTTTACTTCAAAGAAGTTTCTTAAATTTCTGCATACTTTTCATTCTCTGTGTTTAGTTCATTTAGTCTGTCATTAGTCTTGCATTCTTAGCTGATTTTTCTGATTCGTTGCTCTTTCTTTGCTCACAGTCCCCTCTCTGCATTGCCACTGGAGGATTTTTGTTTTTGTTTTTTTGGTAATATACATACCTGATTGTCTCTTGCTTTTTCTTTTTTAAAAGATTTTATTTTTATTTATTTATTTGACAAAGAGAGATCACAAGTAGGCAGAGAGGCAGGCAGTGGGGAGGGGGAAGCAGGTCCCCCACAGAGCAGTGAGCCCGATGGAAGGCTTAATCCCAGGATCCTGAGATCATGACCTGAGCCAAAGGCAGAGGCTTTAACCCACTGAGCCACTCAGGCATTCCCTGTTTCTTGCTTTAAAAAACAAACAAAATCTGGGGTGCCTGGGTAGCTTAGTTGATTATCTGATTCTTAATTTTGGCTCCGGTGGTGATCTCAGTGTCATGATGTGGAGCCCTGAGTTGGCTCTGCACTCAGTACGAAGTCTGCTTTGGATTCTTTCTCTCCCCCTGCCCTTTCCCCACTTGTGCGTGCTCTCTCTCCCCTCAAAACAAATAAAATTAAAGAAAAAAATCTTTATTTTGTTACTGTCACCATTAGAATAATATTAAAGGCTGCTTAACATGGCATTAAAGGCCATGTTTCCTTTCTGGCTTTATCTTATGCTTCCCTCCTTTCCCTTTTTGTTTTTTTGGGAAAGGGGAATAGGGATGAATATATAGATGTGAGAGAGTGTGTGTGTGTATGTGTATGCATGTGTATTTCTTTATCCCCACACTCTTCCCACCCAAAGGTTCAGCTAAGACCAATCTAGCTTAGAAACTTAGAGCAGTGAGGGCGCCTGGGTAGCTCATTGGGTTAAGCCTCTGCCTTTGTCTCCAGTCATGATCTCAGGGTCCTGGAATCAAGCCCTGCATTGGGCTCTCTGCTCAGCAGGGAGCCTGCTTCCCCCCTCTCTCTGCCTACTTGTGATCTCTCTCTGTCAAATAAATAAAATCTTAAAAAAAAAAAGAAAGAAACCTAGAGCAGTAGATGTTAACCAAGGCTCACAAGAACCACATGTGGTACTTCTAAAAAATACAAATGCTGGTGGATAGAATCAGTGTTGAGATCTAGGATGTAGAGTAATTTTTCTAACAATTCTGTTTTGCTTGCTTTGAACTTTGAGTGTAGAAAGTAATCGAGGAGTTAATCTCTGTCATATGAAGAAGCAGTATAAGGTAACAGCTAAAGAGTTTGGATTCTGGATTCAAACCAGTTTCAAAAACTGACTTCACACTTACTAGTGACTTCAAATTACTTAACCTTTCTGTGCTTCAGTCTCCTCATTTGTAATATGGATGATATAGTACCTACTTTATGGGATTGTGAAGACAGTCAATAAGTAAATAGAACAAAGCCTGGCATGCGGTAGGTGCTGTGTGAGTGTTATTCATAATCTCAGTTTCTCTGCAAGTCATTGTTTGGGTATAGCAGAAATTTAAAAATTTATAATATGGTTTTGATATGGGTATAAACTTCATTTTTGAAATTAGTTCTAGCTTTAAGTCTCATTGTTACTTTAGGAATTGAAAAATACCTTGTTTTAGAAACCATGTAGTATTTTTTTTTTTAAAAGATTTTATTTATTTGACAGCGAGAAACAGTGAGAGAGGGAACACAAGCAGAGGGAATGGTAGTGGGAGAAGCAGGCTTCCCGCAGAGCAGAGTGCCCAATGCGGGGCTCGATCCCAGGCCCCTGGGATCTGACCTGGGCCGAAGGCAGACGCTTAACGACTGAGCCACCCAGGGGCCCCAGAAATCATGTAGTATTGATGAATGAAAAATCATCACAGTTGGGCAGTGGAACTTGATTGTCTGGGTTCAAATTCTGGCTCCCCTGCTCTATGGCTATATACTTTGGGCAAATTTCTTAACTTCTTTGTGCCTAGTTTTCTCATTTGTAAATGAGGGATAATTATATTTCCATCATGGAATTGTAAAGAGGATTAAATGAATTAATATTTTCAAAGCATTCAGAATGTTGCCTGGTGTCAAGTAAGTGCTCAGTAAATGTTAGCTGCTACTGTTTTTAAGGAAAATCTTTCAGACTTCTTAAACATTATAAGGTTATTATTGGTTAGGAAATAGTTGAGTGTTTATTTTTGCTGCCATTTTCCACAAAGATTTAAGCCGCTCACACATATGAAAGCCATATAGTTTTGTAAAATAAACTAGAAAAAAGGTAAAAGGAAAGTAAGGGTAAAAAAGATAAATGATACTGGAAGTACATTTATTAAATAAACTGTGTGCTTTAGTGGACCTGGACCACAGTTTCGCTCTAAGTTTTTTAGCAGCCTGAGAGGGGAACGTGATCCATTATAAGGATGATAACATCCACACTCAAATAAAACCAAAAGCAAAACCCCAGAAAACTAGTTTCTGAAGGGTAGACCAGAGAATAAAGTCTCCTGTAGGTTCTTTGTATTATATAATACAATGTACTTACGAGGCCTAGTGCATTTTTTTTTTTTTTAGAGATTTATTTATTTGAGGAAGGGGGGAGAGTGCGAGAGTGTGTGGGGGAGGGGCAGAGGGAGAAAGAAACTCAAGCAGACTCCATGATGAATGCACAGCCTAACATAGGACTCCATTCCATGACCCCTGAGATCATGACCTGAGCCAAAACCAAAAGTTGGATGCTTAACCAACTGCACCACTAGGTGCCCTGTATCTTTTTGGTAGGAAAAAAAGACCATGTAATGCTTCTAGTATGCTGATAGTTTTATGCCAGTGGGTAGTTCAGTAAATACAGGGTACCAGTTTGATGTCCTCAGTTCTCTGATGATTTGACTTAATCAAGGGTAGGTTTTTGTCAGCATGAGTGAATTCAGTTTTGCATAAATACTGTTCTTAGCTGAGCTTTTTTTTTTTTTTTTAAAGATTTTATTTATTTATTTGATAGAGATCACAACTAGGCAGAGTAAGGGGGAAGCAGGCTCCCTGCCGAGCAGAGAGCCCGACGTGGGGCTCGATCCCAGGACCCTGAGATCATGACCTGAGCAGAAGGCAGAGGCTTTAACCCACTGAGCCACCTAGGCGCCCCTTAGCTGAGCTTTTTTTTTTTTTTTTTAATTTTTATTAACATATAATGTATTATTTGCCCCAGGGTACATGTCTGTGAATCGTTGGGCTTATACATTTCACAGCACTTAACAGCACATACCCTCCCCAATGTCCACCCTATCCCTACCCGCCCCCCCCACCGGCCTCCCCGGCCACCCTTAGTTCGTTTCTTGA